>JAKSZT010054552.1:18739326-18933810 GCA_026826555.1 Tolypeutes matacus
GAGCCCCACTGATTGAGCCACAGCCGCTTCCCTAGAAGATTTATGGTTCTTATTTTGTGTGTGTGTGTGTATGTGGTTCTAACTTTTATATTTAGTTTTTTTTTTAATCCATTTTGAGTTAATTTTTGTATAAGGTGTGAGATAGGAGTCCTCTTTCCTTCTTTTGGCTATGTATATCCAGTTCTCTCAGCACCATTTGTTGAATGGACTATTCTGTCCAAACTGTGTGGCTTTGACAGGCTTGTCAAAAATCACTTGACCATAGATGTGAGGGTCTGTTTCTGAAGCATCAATTCAGTTCCGTTGGTCTATGTGTCTGTCTTTATGCCAGTACCATGCTGTTTTTACCACTGTAGCTAGGTAATAGGATTTAAAGTCCAGAAATTAGAGTCCTCCAACTTTGCTTTTCCTTTTCAAGATGTTTCTGACTATTCAAGACCCCTTGCCCTTCCAAATAAATTTGATAATCATTTTTCCATTTATTTAAAAAATGCTGGTGGAATTTTTTATCAGGATTGCATTGAATCTGTATATCAATTTGAGTAGACTTGTCATCTTAATGATATTTCATCTTCCAATCTGTGAGCATGGAATGTTTTTCCAATTATTTAGGTCTTTTTTGTTTTCTTTTAACAATGAGTTGTAGTTTTCTGAATACAAGTGCTTTACATCGTTGGTTAAGTTTATTCCTCAATGTTTGGGTTTTATCTGTCATATTTTATTTTCATCACTCTTTTGACACTTTGTTACTTTTATTGCTATAATCTTCATTTCTAGACTCTCTCCCAGGCCTCTCTCTCCTGTCTTTTCTTTTCAGGCTATAGCACACCCCTTAGTATTTCCTGCAAAGCCAGTCTCTTGGTTACAAACTCTCTCAGTTTCTGTTTATCTGTGAATATTCTAAACTCGCCCTCATTTCTGAAAAACAATCTTGCCGGATTTAAGATTCTTGACTGATAACCTACAGAGTCGAATGGGATAGAGTGTATACTACAATGTAAACTACAATCCATGCTTAGTGGCAATGCTCCAAAATGTGTCTATCAATTTCAATGAATGTACCACATTGATGAAAGATGTTGCTAATGTGGGAAAATGTGGGAGGTGTGGGGAGCGGGGCATATGGGAGTCCCCTATATATTCTCTGTAACATTTATGTAATCAAAGTATCTTTTAAAAAATAAAAAAAAGTGGGAAAAAAAAGGTTCTTGGCTGGAAGTTTTTCTCTTGCAGTATCTCAAACATATCATACCACTGTCTTCTTGACTGCATGGTTTCTGATGAGAAAGTAGCACTTAATCTTATTGGGTATCCCTTATATGTGTTGCATTGCTTTTCTCTTACTGCTCTCAGAATTCTTGTCTTTGGCATTTCACATTCTGATTAGTATGTGTCTTGGAATTGTTCTACTTGGATTTATTCGGATGGGAGTACTTTATGCTTCTTGGACATGGTCATCTATGTCCTTCAATAGGGTTGGGAAATTTTCTACCATTATTTCTTCAAATATTCCTTCTGCCCCCTTTCCCTTCTCTTCTCCTTCTGGGACACCCATGACATGTATGTTTGCACATCTCTTGCTGTTGTTTAGTTCCCTGAGGCCTTGTTCAATTTTTTCCATTCTTTTCTTCATCTGTTCTTTTGTATGTTTGTTTTCAGAGGCCATTTCTTCAAGCTAACCAATCCTTTCCTCTGCCTCCTCAAATCTGCTTTGATATGATTCCAGTGTATGTTTTATTTCATTTATTGAGCCTTTCATTCCCATAAGATCTGCTATATTTCTATGTATGTGTAGCAGTTTGATAGTATTGATGAATTCCAATAAGTAATACTGGATTATGTTTGTAAATTGGTCTTTTCCTCTGGGCATATTAGAGTGTATTAGATTTTACTTTCACTTGATTAAATAATTATTAAGGCTTTGATTGGGCCACGTCAATAGGATGTTGCATCCCCGCCCCCTTGGTGGGCAGGGACTTGCAGAGAAAACCACACAGCAGAGAAAAGAGTTGGAGTTTTTGAGCTGGAGCCCTGGGAAGAAATCACATAGAGGAGCTTGGTCATGAGGAAAGAGAAAAGGCCCCAGGAAGAGAAACAAGCCGTTTGCCTGATAGTCTACAGCTGGACTTGTGGAGACAGCAGAGTTGCTGAGGCCAGAGAGAAGCAAGCCCTGGGAAGAGAGGAACCCAGGAAGCCTGAACCCTCACAGACATTGGCAGCCATCTTGCTCCAACACGTGGCAATAGACTTTGGTGAGGGAAGTAATTTAGGCTTTATGGCACAGTAACTATAAGCTTCTACCCCAAATAAATACCCTTTATAAAAGTCAACAGATTTTTGGTATTTTGCATCAGCACCCCTTTGGCTGACTAATACCATATGCCTTCAAATTCTTTGTGCTCATCCAACGTCTTTTTAATATCCTTAATCTCTTTAGCCATCTCATTGAATTTATTAAGAAGATTTGTTTGAACATCTATGATTAGTTGTCTCAACTCCTCTATGTCACCTGGAGGCTTATCTTGTTCCTTTAACTGGGCCATATATTCCTGTTTCTTGGTGTGGATTGTAATTTTTGGTTGGTGTCTTGGCATCTGGCTTACTAGAGTATTTATCCTGGGTGCAGTTTCTCTCTTTAGTTTAGGGCTTTCTTGCCCTTTCTCTCTTGCTGGTTGTGTAGTAGGAGCCAAGGATGTAGTTGGTGTTGTAAGCTGTGGAGGCTCAAGCTGCCCCCATTTCCCCAGGGACCGATGAAGTTTCTCCCTACTTTCTCCTTTGCCAGGGGTAGCAACAGAGCCACATCCATGTGTAATAATCCAAGTCATACAGGCCTAGACTATAGTTGCCCAGAGAGACTGATGAAGCTTCAAGCCCCTTTCTCCCTTGCCTGGGGTGGGGATGGAGCTGCAGGTGTGGGCAGCAATCTATGCCGTGCGGGTCCAAAAAGATCGCAGTTGCCGCGGTAGACTTCTGACTATTCAGTCTGTGCCAGCTAAATGTACCTGCAGTTACCTGGATAGGCTAGTGCAGGGCCCACCAGCTTCCTCCCTGCTAGAGGTGGGGCTGCAGGCCGATCTGGGTGAAAGAAGCTTGTCCCTACTGTGACTGTGATTTTCAGTCAGCCCAGCTTCCCCTCATGCTGGGGGCGGAGTCAAAATGGCAACTCCCAGCCTCTTTCTGACTTGGACAGGGTCAAACTTTAGCTGTTCTTAGGGTTATACTTTAGCCAGCCGAATTTACTAATCAGTAGCTGAAGCTGGTGCCCAACTGTCTGTCTCTTCCTACCCCGTTTTGGGAAGTGGAGCTTCCAATTTCAGCCATGGAACAGCTCCTGAGGCAGCTTTGTGCCTCCGGTGGAGGAAGGGCACCGGCCTCCATGGCATGGAGGGCTCTGCTTACAAACCTTCTCTGCAGATGGGCAGTCTCCTCCTTCCATTCTTTCAAGGATGTTGCAGGATGCTTTTCTGGTGTCCTGGAGCCCCCAAACTGGTGCTTTAGAGAGCTCTGGGTGATTACTAACTGCCCTGTAGCATGAGCTGACTGTAGGAGTTCCTTACTCTGCTGCCATCTGGCTGGTTGTCTTCTCTGTATTTTTTAAAGAAGCTTTTTTTTTTAAATAATTTCAAACTTACAGGGCAGTTGAAAAAATAATATAAAACCCATACAGAGAACAACATACCTCCCTCACCCAGATACCCAAATCCACCAACTTTTAACATTTTCCCACATTTCCTGTATCATTCTCTCTCTCTCTCTTGTTTTCTATCTATTTTCTAAACATTTGAGAGTAGATTGCATATATCATGTTTCTGGAAAACTTAAGACAGGTTTAACACAATTCCTATCACTATCCCAGCAAGAATTTTTTGTGGCTGTACAGAAGGCTATTCTAAAACTTACATGGAAAGTAACTTGGGAAACGGATGTGGCTCAAGAGGTTCGGCATCCGTCTACCATATGGAGAGACCGGGGTTCGATCCCCGGTACCTCCCGGTAAAAAAAAAAAAAAAAAAAAAAAAAGAAAGTAACTAAAATAGCTAAAATAATTTTGAAAAAAAAAGAATAAAGTAAGAGAATTCAGTCTCCCTGAATTCAGGACTTTATTATATAGCTATAGTAATCAAGACTGTGTGGTATTGGTAGAGGGATAGACACATAGATCAATGGAACAGAATAGAGAACCCACACACAAACAGACCCACACAAATATGCTGAACTGATTTTTTTTTTTAATGGTTTACAGTATGGTTTACATTTTGGATCGTACACTTTTATAACTTTTGATGATATTTACCATGTCTTGTGTCCATCACTGTAAGGTAATGAAAAACATTTCCACTGACCACTAAATACACCCTGTTTGATCTATTCTGTTCCTCCCTCCCATCCCCCCCAGTGAACTGATTTTTTCCAAAGGAACAAAAGCAATTCAATGGAGGAAGATTGTCTTTTCAACATATTGTGCTGCAGCAATTGGACATCCATAGGAAAACAAAAACAAAAATGAAACAAAAACAAAACAAGCCCCCAACCAAAGTTTCACACCTTATTTAAAATTTAAGTCAAAATGAATCATGGACTTAACTGTAAAATGTAAAACTATAACACCTCTAGGAAAAAAAAAAGTACAAGAGAAAATCTTCCAGATCTAGGCTAAACAAAGAGTTAAAAGCCACAATCCATAAAAGGAAAACTTGACAATCTGATCTCCATTAAAATTTAAAAACAGTTGCTCTGCAAATGACTTTATTAAGAAGATGAAAAGACAGTATAAAGAGTATGATGGTTGGGCTAATGTATCAACTCCGCCAGGTAATTGTGCCCAGTTGTTTAGTCAAGCAAGCACTAGGCTAATTGGAATATAAGGACATTTATGGGCTTTAGTCATCAGTGAGTTTACTGCATAGATGACTGGTTACATCTGCATCAACCAGGGAGACTGCCGTCAGCTATGAGTATTGCTTTATCCAATCAGTTGAATGCCTTAAAAGGGGAAGTGATTTCAGCATTCAGAGAGAATTTCCCAGCTAGTCTTTGGACAGCCAACGTCTCCCGGAAACTCATCAAAGACCTTCATTGGACTTTCATCGGAGTGCAGCCTGCCTGTGGAACCTGGACTTGTGCACCCCACGGTCACATGAGAGGCTCTTATAAAATCTCATACTATATACAGATATCTCCTGTTGATTCTGTTTCCCTAGAGAACCCTGACTAACAAAGAGTGTGAGAGAATACTTGTAAACCACATCCAACAAGGGACTAGTATCTAGGATATATAAAGAACTCTCAAAACTCAACATTAAAAAACCAAACAACCCAATTATTCAAAAATGAGCAAAAGATGTAAATAGACATTTCACTGAAGATGATATTCAGATGGGAAATAAGCACATAAAAAGATGTTCAACATCATTGATCATTAGGGAAATGCAAATTAAAGCCAAGAGTCATCACTACACACCTATCAGAACGGCTAAAATAAAAAATAGTGACAACACCAAATGCTGGTGAGGATGCAGAGAAACTGGATCATTCATACATTGTTGGTGGGAATGTAAAATGGTACAGTCACTCTGGAAAACAGTTTGGCAGTTTCTTTTTTCTTTCTTTCTTTCTTTCTTTTTTTTTTTTTTTTTTTTTTTTGAGTCATCCCAGCTTTTCCTTTATTGCCAAGTCAGGGTGACCTTTATGAGTGAATGCTCCAGGCATGACCTGGGTGGTCCAGGTATACTTACTTACACTTGCAAGGTGAAAATTTTACAGACCTCCATTACATCAATGGAAATTACCTCTTTTATGCTCTTATCTCAAAGAGATAAACACTCTTATTATAAAAATGATTCATTTTCCTTTTTTTAAAAATACATACATATATCCAAGCCTATATACATTTAAAAATTTATCTTTTATTTGTGCAGTTTTAGTCCCTTTATTCAAATGCAGGAATTCTGAAACCTAGAAGCTCTCCAGGAGTTGGACCTTGTGGTTTAGCCAGAGGCTTTTCTCTATTAATGGGTTTTCTTCAACTGACTAGCCTGGGCCACAGGTTAACGACTTGAAGGGGTCTGGGGACACCCAACATTTGGGAAAATCCTTTTCCCTCATTTTTCCCAACTCAGAAAACAGCCGCTCCCAACCATAATTATTTTTGTACCTAAAATTTGGTTTGCATTTTTAAATGATTGTTTTAAGGAGAAAGTTCTAGAAATGAAATTAAGAATATGAACCTTTAGAAAAAATTGGCGTAGGGGAAGCGGCTGTGGCTCAATCAGTAGGGCTCCCGTTTACCATGTGGCCTCCTGGTGAAGGCGAGCCCGCCCACACGGCGTGGTTAGCTGACCCAGTGAGCACAAGCAGCAAGGGGGGGGATAAATGAATAAATAAATAAAATCTTTAAAAAAAAAAAAAAATTGGCGTATATTGCAAAATTGCTCCCCAAAAAGGTTCTATCCATTGACACTAACTCTGGTTAATGTTACTGTGTGCCCCTCTCACTAGCAGCTTTGCCGGCTCTGAGTGTTATTTGAAACTTTTTTTTTTTTCTAATTTGGTAGTTGAAAAACATATCATTGTTGTTTTAATTTGCATTTCTTTGATCTCCAGTGAGACTGAAATAATGTGCTACTTTCTAAAAATTCTTAAGTCTTTTGTATAGATGCTTTTGTTCCATTTCTATGATTTAGTCTTCCTCCAGAACAAGCTCTCCTTTCCAGCTTCCCAACCTCTGATGATGGCGGTTTTGCTCTCCTGGTTCCCCAGTCTCTGAATCAAACATTTTTTTTTTTTTTCTCTTCTTCAGTTCCCGGCTTCCCATCAGTCGCCAATAGTGGCCATTTTTTCCTTTGAAAATGCGTTTCTATTTTAGTCTCTTCTTGTTCCCATGGAATGCCACCATTGCTGACCGAGGCACACCCACCTCTTGACAGTGAAAGCTGCTCTGCTGCCAGGCTCTCCTGCTTGGATTTCTCTTCCGCCTGCGCAGCTCTGCCTTCCACAGCACTGCTTTGCATCTGTCACTCCACATATCCCTCCCTAGCCCCTTGGACCAAACCTAGGAGCCTCTGCCGCACATACCTGTTCTCACCATCATTTCCCATGACTTCCTAGTGGAAAACTGCCACACCCAGTGGTTTCCTCACAGCCTGCCGGGACTGCTTTTTAGGAGCTTCCTCTCCTCCCCACAAAGCCCTTGCTTCTCCCCTTTTCCTTGAGCACATGCCTGTACTTCTTTTAAGCTTTGTTTCAATACTGATCTCCCCCATGAACTAATCCCAGACTCTCAGGCCTTACCCAACATCTCACAATCACTTTTACAAAGTGTGGGACAGCCTGGACAAGTGGGCCAGGGGTGGGAGGTCCCACAAGAGAAAAAAAGAAAGAAGAATTGCTTTAGGTAGAGGGTGATGCATTGCTTTTTTTTTTTTTTTTTTTAATTTTTAATTGTGTGTTTTTTTGGGTTTTTTTTTTTAATGCATTGTGCATTTTGAACCAAGTGAGTTTGAGGTGGTGTCAGCATATTCAGATAAAACCACTGAAAATGTGGGCCTGGGATTGAAGTGAGAGGCAGGGGCTAGGAACATCGATTTGGAAGTCATCTGCAGAGCCGACTGGGAACCCAGTGGAGTTCAGAATGTCTACAGAAATGGGGAAGAGGACCAAAGACAGGGTATGAGGTAACACCTGAATCTAGAAGTCAGAACAAGAGTCCATGGTGAAAAAAGGAATGGCACTTAGAATGGAGGAGAGAATCAAAGGAAGTGAAAAGGAAGGCAGAGCCAGAGTAGGTGACTCTTTCAAGAAGTTTGTTAAATTGTGACAGGATTGTGGGGCGCTAACCAGTGTGTAAATTCAGGGAAAAGAGCAAGCAGTGGAGGAGCAACTGAAGGGACAAATAAAAGGGAAGACTGGCTGAGTGCCAGGGTGAGCCCAGGACGAGGTTATCTGGAAAGGTCTCCTGTAAAGGATAAGCCTGAGCAGTGGGGAAGGAGACTACGGGGTCTGGAAAAAGAGAGAGAGGTGGATGCATGGCTGACATGGCATCCAGACTCTTGCAGCAAGGTCAAAACCAGGAGAGGGGGAGCAGATGTAGCAGATATAGCTCAGTAGTTGAGCGCCTGTGTATGAGGTCCCAGGTTTGATGCCTGGTACCTCCTAAAAACAAAACAAACAAATGGAAGACAAAAAAAACAACTCTCAAAAACAAAACAAAACAAAACTGGGGGAGGCCTATAACTGCCCGGGAAGGCAGAGGGGGTGCCTAGGGGGATAGGGGAGGGGGCTTCAGCTTCAGCTACCCTTTCCCAGTCCATCCAAATATACAATCTAAGCAAAACACTATGTTTGCTATGTAAATTTAGTTTCAAGACAAGTGCTCCAGCTTGCTTTCCAAACCAATGGCTCCTTCTAAAGCCCTCCTCTACAGAAATTCTGGGGCAGCTGCTGTACCCACAAAATGGTTAGCTAAAGAGCAGAAGTTCCTCTTGGCGATAGTTATTAGATACAAAAGGAGATAAGGGGACCACATAGCCACGCCTGAGGAACTTTCCAGAGACAGTGATGAGTGTTGCACAGTGTACCCAACAGGCTTGAATTTTTTTTTTTTTTTTTTTTTGAGGAGGTACTGAGGATTGAACCCAGGACCTTGTACATGGGGAGCAGGCGCTCAGCCACTGAGCTAAATTCACTCCCCAGTGAGAGCTGGTTTTTTCATTTCTTTGTTTTTAGGAGGTACTGGGGATCCAACCTGGGACCTCATAAATGGGAAGCAGGTACTCAACCACTTGAGCTATATCTGCTCCCCAACAGGCTTGAATTTTATTTCCCCTGGCTCCACCATTTACTAGAGTCAAATTCAACACGTAGGAAAGGGAATAAAGTGAAAAGTCTACCTCCCACATGTCTCCTCCTGGGTATTCCCTTCCTCTTCCTGGAGGCAGACAAGTTTACCATTTTCTTATGTTTCCTTCTGAAAAAATATATATATTTCATGTACAAGGCATATATATATTTCATCCTCCTTTTTTATTTTCTATTTTTTTAGGAGGTACCAGGGATTGGACCTGGGACCTCATGTATATGAAGCGGGTGCTAAACCACTGAGCTACATCCGCTCCCCTCATCCCCCTTTTTAAAAGAATGGTAGGGTGTTTTAATAACTTGCTTTTTTTGGTTAATGATGTGTCTTAGAGATTGTTCCATATCAGTCTATAGTTTCCTCATTCTTCTTCTCTTATGGCTGAATGGTGGGCTATAATTTAACCTACCCCTTCTTGGTGGACATTTAGTGTTACACATGCATATGTAATTCTGACAGATATTACAAATTATTTTCCAAAGAAATTATATAATTTTATACTCTCACCAACATTGGGCAATTATTTAAGTTCTCTGAGCTTCAGTTTCCTTATCTGTAAAACCAGCAGAATGGTGCCCACTTCTTGAGATTGTCATGAGGATTAATGAGATGATGCATGTAAGGAGTGGGGCACGTAGAGGTCGGTGCTCTCGAAATGAGGATATTACTTCATTTTGGATTGGTGAGATATTGTCCCTGCCTGGTACATGGATGTGATGGACGTCCGCACGGGTCTGAGGTTGTCAGCGTGCGGGGCAGATCCTGCAGGAAATTTAGCAGCCCAGATCAGAAGTGTGGGCACTGGCCTGGCCAGGGATGCCTTGTCTCGGGAGCTCCCCAACCTCCTCCTCTGGCTTCTACTCCCAGGTTCCTCCCCACTGTACTCTCGCATTGATGTCAAAAAAGGCCTGTGGGAACAAGGATACTTTCCTCTGATCATCAAGGATCTTGAGATGACAGATTCGGGGACTTACATCTGTGAAGTGGAAAACAAGAAGGATGAGGTCCAATTGCTGGTGTTCGGATGTGAGTGGAGTGGGCCTGGGACGAGGACTCCTCCGTCCATTTCCTTTCCTCCTTATTCCCCACCTCCCCACCAGAACAGGATCCCCCTGGACAGGACTCTCCCCAAACCTGGGAGAGGCCTAGAGGAGGGGAGGAGAAGGGCAGGAGCCAGCAGAAAGGGGAGAGAGAGAGGAGAGGGGAGAGGGTAGAGGAGTTGGAGAGCGGGGATCCCCGCCCTGGGCTGGGGCAGGCAGCTGGATGTTGGCACGAGGGTAGATGGGGAGGCCCTCCTGGTTTCTGGGCCTCTTCCTTCTCCTTGGGGAGGTATGTGTGACGCAGGTGGCCTCCCTCCACAGTGACTGCCAACCCGGGTGTCCGCCTGCTGCAGGAACAGAGCCTGACCCTGACCTTGGAGAGACCCTTGGGTAGTAACCCCTCGGTGCGATGGGAGGGTCCGGGGGATAAAAGCAAGAGGAAAGCGGATGATGCCAAGAGAAGCCTCTCAGTGTCCCAGCTGGGGCTCCGAGAAAGCGGCACCTGGCACTGCATTGTCTCCCAGAACGAGAGGACACTGAAGCTCTCCAGGAATATCTTGGTGCTGGGTAAGGAGTCCTTTCTCCTGCAGTCTCCTCCTTGCCTCAGGGGCCAGCAGGCCCTCCCCCTGCCCTCACTGCCCTGTGCCCTCTACCCCTGGGCTTGGTGCTTGGGGGAGGTGTTGGGGGTGGGCTAGGCCCAGGCCCACCTAGAGCTAAGTTCTGTCCTGAGGGACACGCTGGGTGTTGACTAACAGCCAACCCCTCAGGGTGGTGGACAGGGAGACAGGGAAGGGGAAGGCAAGGATGTGATAATCCCCAGGGGCCCCTGGAAAAGGCTCCAAAGGAGAAATGCCAAGGGCACCTACTGTACTCATTGCCTCCACTCTCCAGTTTCCTAATTTGGCAAATCCACTTACTCAGGACACTAAGGCCAGCAAGCAAGCCCTGATGGAACTCTACATTGCACCTCTAGCCCTAACCTAGGCACCACGGGGGTAACCACCCAGAATGCGGGTCCGACCCAGATCCTGTCCTCCAGGCACATATGTGACCCAAGGATGTATAGGGTGGTGGCTCAGTGCATGGATTCATTTCAATCCTGCCTCTGATACCTACAGCCCTGTGACCTTGGGCAAGTTACTGGACTTCTCTGTGCCTTGGCTTCTGCATCTCTTAAATGGGGACGATGCTAATTGTGATAGTGCCTACCCGTAGTGTTATGGCAAGCATTAAATGAGGTGATATATGTCATGCACTTAGGACAGTGCCTGGCACACAGTAAGTGCTAGTTAAGTGTTTGCTCTTATTTTGGGAAGGGTGACTGATTATGTGCCTAAGTAGTGCACATGTACAAAAGCCCTCTGTATTCCAGGGATCCCATGGAGGGAGAGAACCCCTGTGGCTGGGCTACTCTGTCAAGGCCTTGGGGAGTGAGGGGGGCTGTCTTGTGAACAAGTTGGGAGGGAGAGGTGAGAGAGAAGAATGGAGAGGTAGGAGGGAATTTAAGGATCTGAAAGGCTGACCTAGGTGTTTGGATTTACCCTGCTCACCCTTCCATCTCTTTGATGCCTACCCACCCTCCACATGCCTACCCTCCCCCTGCCTCATGTGCCTAACTCTATTGGACCCAGGTTCTCTCCTCTCCCACCTTCAGCCTTCCAGGAAGTCCCTAAAACAGTCTATAAAAAAGAGAAGGAGCAGGTGGAGTTCACCTTCCCACTTACCTTCAAAGATGAAAACCTGAAAGGGGAGCTGCACTGGCTGGCAGAGGGGGCTTCATCCCCCCAGGTCTGGATCACCTTCTCCTTGAAGGACAGGAAGGTGGTGGAGAAATCTGTTGTCCAGGACTCCAAGCTCCAGATGGAAGAGACATACCCGCTCCGCTTCTCCCTGCCCCAGGCCTTGCCTCACCTGGCTGGTTCTGGAAACCTGACTCTGAATCTCGCCAAGGGAACGCTGCACCGGGGAGTGAACCTGGTGGTGATGACAGGTGCAGGGCCAGGCTGAGAAGGGACAACGGGAGGAGTGGGGTGGGGGGGATGCGCGGGGAGGTGCTGGCTCAGGGCTCCCTCCGAAGTAGCAGAGGCCCCAAAAGAGGATGCCTATAGGCCCTGGTTGCCTGGCAAGCTGATCGAGGCCCTGCTGGGTTTGGGGCTGGTTTTGAACTGAGACTGGAGTCCATGCGCCCTCTTCCGACACCCTTGAGCCAGCCTGGGGAGGCCTCCACCAAGAACCCGAGTTCTAGTGCTGCCTCTGCGCAGCTCACCATCAGTGACCTGGCTGAACCCCCCAGCTGGAGGCCTGCTTTCTCACCTGTCAATGCAGAGAACATCTGCTCTTCATAGTGACGACAATAGTGCTTACTTTACCTCGGGCTGCTCTGACTCAGGGGGTGCTGAGTTCTTCCCATCTTTATCTCCTTAATTATCATAATGCCACAAATACTAATGGTTAGAACACTTGATTCTTAGTACATGCCAGGTCCTGTTCTAAGCATTTTATTGACTGAGGCTCAGAGAGTTAAGTGATTTGTCCAGGGACATACAATTAGCAAGCAGTGGGGCTGGAATTCAAACCGAAAACTGTTGGAATCTAATGCTGTGTTTTCTCTATTATGACTGCATGAAAACGTTCTCTGGGAGGTGAAGAAAAGGGTACCCGTGTAAAGAATCACTTTTATTGTTCTACTGACTCCCCTTAGAGTTTGGAGGTGGTGGGAACCTAGGGATCCAGGCTCCCAGCCCCAGCCTCTCGTCCTTCTGCAGTGACTCAGGTGGAGAACAGTTTGGTCTGTAAGGTACTGGGGCCCACCTCTCCGCTTCTGACACTGAGTTTGCAAATGGAGAACAATACAGCGAAGGTCAAGGTCTCGAAAGAGAAGCTGGTACAGGTACAAGACCCCGAGGCAGGGACGTGGCTATGTCTCCTGAATGACAAGAACCAGGTCTTGCTGGAATCCAACATCAAGGGTGAGGACCCCACTCCCCTGCCCTAACCCCAAGCTTCTGCCTCCTCAGCCATGGGACTTTCTGGGGTGGGCCGAGGCCACGCAGAAGGCCCAGCCTCTCAATTCCCCTGAGATGGGCAGGTTATGCATATGATGGCCTAGAAGCACAGAGGTGACAAGGTGAGGTGGGGGTGGCCCTGGGCTCCAGGTTCTAATTTGTAGTCCTACCCCACCTACCTAAGACATACAGCCCAAGAATGAGGCCCACCTGACCAGGAGCCACACATCCCCCACCCGGCTCCCCTCCAAACCTAGACACACACAGGCATGTGGCTCAGGGCCTGAATCACCGCTTCTAGCTCTCCAGAGCGCTCCTTCCCCAGCTCTGCCCCTCAAGCTTGCCCATCCTTGCCCATCTCTCCCAGCTCAAAATCAGACCTGAGGCTGGCTGGGCAGCCAGGCCTTCCTCATCCTCTCCAATGGGCCCCAGGCCCCTGGTGGAGGGAGGCGGGCTGAGCACACCTCTCTCTCTTACAGTTTTGAGCACAACCCTGCACCCCAAGGCCCAGTGGCTGAACCTGGCTATTGGGTTGGGCGGGAGCATGGTCCTGATTGTCACTGGCTTGTGCATCTTCTGCTGTGTCAGGTGCTGGCGCCAGCGGGTAAGTGAGCCACCCCAGACCCCCCAACACCAGGCATGACATCCTGGACCCCCTCACAGGGCACTCAAGCACCTGAGTATATGCCCTGTCTATGCAATCTGTCCCCAAGTTTCCTCACTGGAGAGCAGGCCCGGCCCCAGGTCCCACATGGAGGGAGAGACAGGAAAGAGCAGAGAGTTAATTCGGGACAGATGGCCTGAGCCACAGTAACGGCTTCTCTCTCAGCTTCCCCCACCCCCCCCTCCAAGGGGCGCCTCCCTCCTGGAGGCCTGGGACCCTCCTGACTCCCCTCCTTCTCCCTGGACAGCGCCGGGCAAAGCAGATGTCTCGGATCAAGAGACTCCTCAGTGAGAAGAAGACCTGCCAGTGTCCCCAGTAAGGAACTCAGGGAGGGGGAAAGGGGAGGAGAGTAAGAGGCAAGAGGGAGGAGGGAGGAGGGAGGAAGGGAGGGAGGAGAAGGGAGGGGAGCTAAAGGGAGGCTGCTGGAGTGGAGAGGGGGGAAAGGGGGCGGCTGAATGAAGGAAGGAGGCAGATGTGGAGGGCGAATGGGATATTCTGGATGTGGCCCAGAGATCATCACTGAACTCTGGGCCACATGGGGTTAGAAGAGAAAAGCAGGTCTGGGAGCCACGGAGGTTCTAGAGTCCAGAGGGTTGGGGGGTAGACTTGCTCCCCTTATTCTTTGTTCCTCCCAACAGTTCCAGAAGATGAGTAGCATCCTCTGAGGCACCAGCAGGGGAGCTCCCGGGCTGTCTGCTGCTCCTGTGTTTTGGGCTGCACTCTGGGGGGCTGCAGACCAATGAATGTGGCTGATCCCAGCACCTCTGGCCATCTCTTCTTCACCTCCTCATCTACAGTTTGCCTCTTCCATTTCTCTCCTTCCCTTCCCAACCCCTTGGGTTAGGCCTCAGCCCATTACCTGGGTCTTGCTCTCAGGCTTTCCAAGCCATTTGTTCCCCCATTGCCTTTTCACTTGCGTCCTAGCCCTTCTTCCATTTCTTCTTCTGGAGCCTCTCCCTATTTGCCCACCTGGACCCCAGGGGAGCACACAGGACCAGCCCTGCCTGGCAAGGAGGGCAAGGCTGGGTGTCTGATAGCATGAAGTTCAGGACTGTCTTTTCACAGGAGAGGAGACCAGAGAGGACAGGGACATGCCCAATAGCACACCAGCCAAGAACACGTCCAGGCCCAGAAGCTCCTGGCTGCCAGCTTCTCCCACTGCCCCACTTCTCACTCCACCCTGACCTGAGCACAGACAGGTATCGCTGGACACACACCCCATGGACATGGCCAGACAGACACAATCCCTTATCACCCAAGCAGCACGTCTCAGTTTATAAGCCAGTTTCACATGCATTGTCTGTTGAACCTCATCATCATCATCTCCAGTTTACAGGCCAGAAAGGGAGCTCAGAGAGGTTAGCTGATTGCCCAAAGTCACATACCTGGTAAGTGCTGGGGATGGGACTCACCCAGGTCTCTTGACCCCTAGTCCAGTCTCACTGCTGTTTCTCGAATGCAGGGACGAATACCATGCAGACCTGTGTGGCTGGTAGTAACAGGTACCCTGGAAGACCTCAGGATTCACAGGTGCATGCCACTCTCACGTAGGGCAGAGGGCATGGAGGAAGGTCTCCCGCCTAAAACCCCTCCTCCATCACCTGCTGGTGGTAGACCTGTCACCAAAGGACAAAGCCTACGGTCTCCTAATCAGAGCACAGGCTAACAGCTTGGGCCCTGTGGGAGAGAGGGCCCAGGGACCCACCACTTAACTCATGCAGAACCTTCTGGAAGATGAGCTTTGCCAGAGGGAGGGACCAGGAGCTGATCAGAGAGTGAAGCCCTTGAGGGGACCCCCTGTGAAGGGTGATAGCCTTGAGCTTCAGTTCCTCTGCCCTGTACCCTCTTTCATGCCCCCCCAAACCATTCAGGACAAGGGGTTCACGGGGTTAGAAGTGTTCTTCCTCCCCTCCTCTTGATCCATTCCTCTCAGGAACCTCAGCCTCCCTCCCCTGCCTCTCTCCTCCTTCCCTTCCTCACCTTTTCCATCTTCCTTCCTTCTTCTTTCTTTCCAGCTTGCCTCTTCCAGGAAGACCACCCAATTGCTTCCAGGGCTCCCCATTGCCTAATTTGTATCCCTGCCCACTCTCACCCTGCCTCCCTGAGCTGACAGAAAAATACAATAAACTTACTATAAAGAAGATGCTCTTCATTCTAATTCTGTTTTATCAGGACCCACCCTCTCTGAGAAGTCTCTGGGAACTAGGTGCATGTATTTGTGTGGGAGGGACTTTTGTCTGGGAACCAGAAATCTTCTGGTCTTTGGGGTTGGACCCAGAGGAGAGGTTGCCAGGCCTGCCCCACGAAGTAGAGGAAGCTTCTCAGAGGAGGGAAAGTTTCCTTGGAGAAGGATTAACTACCCACCTTCCCCAAGGTGTGTGTGTCTTAAGGCTGACTTTGTAATAACATGTGATGTGCTGTTCCTGGGGAGAGACTGTCTGGGTTGTGAGTGGTCAACACTGTGTGTACGTGAGGTGGGGGGAGAAAGGGCTAAGAGAAACTATGTAGTGTGTGTGTGCAAAATGTGTGTCCCCAGAATAAGTGTGAGCCTGGGTCCCTATGGGAGGAAGCAGTGTGTGCCTGTGTGCCACATCCTTTGAGACTGTGCACACACACTCCCACTCCACAACCACCCCTCTCTCCCAGGACGCTCCAGCACATGCCCCCCTGAGCTACACCCAAGGCACAGCCCTCTCACAGATACACGCAGTGACAACGGTGACACACGCTTCCTCCCGCCCGCACAGCTAGCTACTCAGTGCCCCAACACCACCAGCTGCCTCTCCGAGCTTGTGTTCCTGCTGGAAAACGGGGTGGGGTGGGGGCAGGACACCAACCACTTCACCAATGAAGCCCGTTCGCTGCCAGCCTCCTCGCCGCCCTCCCCCTCGGCGCCTTCCTTGCCCCTCCCCCTCCAAGTCACTACAGTCCCGTTCCCCGCCCTACTCCACCCCCCACGAGAAGAGCTTTCCTCTAGGCCCCCCAACCGAGCCGACTGGCAGCGTGACCCTGGGAGGGCGGGACCTGGCGAGACCCGGAGGGGCAGAGACGGAGCTGAGCCGGAGAGGCTGGGACTGAGGGGGGAGGAGGGAGGGAGAGAGGGAGGGAGGGAAGGAGGGAGGGCGGGCGAGCCGGAGCCTGCTGGCGGCGGGAGCCCGAGCGAGCCCGAGCGAGCCGCGTCGGGAGTGCGGTCTCCATGGCAGTGATGGGCGCAGCCAGAGGTAAGACGACCCCTGCCCCGTCCCCCGCGGTCCCCTCCCCTCTCCCCACCCCGCCAGCTGCCTCCTCTCCCCATCGCTCGGCCCCTCCTCCCCAGCCACCTGCTGTTTCGGCCCTGGAGAATAGCGGTGGGTGGCAGGAGGGAGGAGCCGCCTGACCTTACCCCTTTCATCCTGGAGGGCGAGGGACCCCTGTCAGCCCTGGAGACCCCCCTGCCAGATCCCCACTTCCACCTTCCTCTGATCTGTCTGTCCTTCACCTCCTTCTCTCTGTCCTTCACATGCTTCCTGCCTCTCTCCATCTCTTGACTCCTCTTTCTTCCTGAGCCCACCAGGAGGGCCTGGGTGCCCGTGGGAAGGGGTCCAAGGCTGCAGGGGAGGGTAATGGGGGGGGCGCCCCTGACCAATTCCTCCTACCTTCCTCTGGCTGGCCATTGCCATGGCAACTAGGGTGTACTGGGCTTGGAGGGAAGACAAAGGTGGGGGGTGGACTAGGACCTCTTGGGGAGGGCAAGGGTTCTTCCTTCCACTGCTATGCCCTATTTTTGCCCCAGAGTCATTATGCCCATCCTCACATCCCCCACTCTGTTCTGGGTTTCACCCCATTTCCTTGTAGCCCCTTCCCCAGGGCTCACTAAAGCTCAGCATCACTAAAATGAGGACAATTTCGCCCTCTCATCAGAGGGGAAACTGAGGCTCCAGGCCAGGGGAGGAAAGAGTAGAGGTCTAGCAGTGGGGGACAGCGCCTTACTGAACATTTGGCTTTTCTTCTCAGCCTCCTCATTCCCTGCTCCCTACCTCCATCCAAGCCCTCCTCCCTCCAAAGCCGCCTCTCCAGGAGTCTCTGGGCTTTTCCTTCTATTTTCAGATACTTCCAGTTTGCCCCCTCTTTCTTTCTCCTGCTGCTCAAACTCTCCTCCTTCCCCTTAGTTCCCCCTCTTTCCATTTCTGGATGCTTCTGATGTCAGCGATTTCCCTGCCTTCGGGTTCCCTAGCCCCCCCCACCCCCAGGCCCAGGCTCCTTTCTCCCATCTTCGCAGATCCCTGGGGAGCTGGAGAGTGGTCACCCCAGGCCTGGGGAAATGGGGCTGAGCCCCAAGACCACCAGACCCAGGAGAAAGAAAGGTTGGGGAGGGGACCATAATACTATCTCCCAGTCCACTGTGATACCTCAATAAGGAACCAGTCATGAAGGGAGATGTAGAAACATGAAGCTAGGCATCTCTGAGTAGCACTGACAGGAGGTATTATAAGAAGTAGGAAGCTGGGAGTGCCAGAGGGAGCAGGAAGGGCTGAGAAAGTATGGGATGCAGGGAGGAAAGGACACCTTTCCAGGAGCCTCCAAGAGCAGGGGCTCTTATCTGTGTGGGGTGTTTGAGTGGCCATCTGCTTTTGAATCCGAATGACCCCAGTAATCTAGCATTTCTATAGTTTCAAGAGAAGAGGGGGACACAAGCAGCCTGTTGGAGACCAGCCCAAGTCCTGCCTCTGCCCCCACCCCACATCTCATCTCTCCCTTGCAGCTTGTCCAGGTAGCTGAGTCCCACCCCCAGAGCCCCTTGAGGCATTCAGAAGATATCCCAGCTGGTCAAGAACCAGAGGAAGAAGAGAACTGGAAGTCCCGCCATGGGGACCAGAGCCCCCCAGCCAGCCTCCTAGTTGGGAAAGCAGCCAACGTGGCCCCCCACCAACCACAGGGGTACTTAAGGAGGGGCTGCACCCAACATGGAGGCTGAGGACAGCCTCCGCTGACCCTTGGCTTCCTCCCCTGGCCTCCACACCTGGCTCAGCTGGGTCTGCCATGCCATGCTGAGCAGTGGGGTGGGCCAGGGAGCCGCCCGCCTCACCACAGGGCCAGGACAGTGGGCGTCATGGGGATGTGTGTGAGTGGGGCTCCTGGGTGAGACCTAGCCCCCGCCCCCAGGAGTTCGAGGGGGCTAGGGGGCTGAGGATAGGATGGCTCGGGGCGGGGCGGGGGCGGATGAAGCCTCCTTGCGCTCCAATGCCTTGTCCTGGCTGGCGTGCGGGCTGCTGGCACTGCTGGCCAATGCCTGGATCATCCTTAGCATCTCGGCCAAGCAGCAGAAGCACAAGCCGCTGGAGTTGCTGCTCTGCTTCCTGGCGGGCACACACATCCTCATGGCGGCCGTGCCCCTCACCACCTTCGCTGTGGTGCAGCTCCGGCGCCAGGCGTCCTCCGACTATGACTGGAACGAGAGCATCTGCAAGGTCTTTGTGTCCACCTACTACACCCTGGCCCTGGCTACCTGCTTCACGGTCGCCTCGCTCTCCTACCACCGCATGTGGATGGTGCGCTGGCCCGTCAACTACCGCCTCAGCAACGCCAAGAAGCAGGCACTGCATGCCGTCATGGGCATCTGGATGGTCAGCTTCATCCTCTCCACGCTGCCCTCCATCGGCTGGCATAACAACGGCGAGCGCTACTATGCCCGCGGCTGCCAGTTCATAGTCTCCAAGATTGGCCTCGGCTTTGGCGTCTGCTTCAGCCTCTTGCTCCTCGGGGGTATCGTCATGGGGCTGGTCTGCGTGGCCATCACCTTCTACCAGACCCTGTGGGCCCGGCCCCGGAGGGCTCGACAGGCCCGGAGAGCGGGGGGTGGCGGGGGGGCCAAGGGGGGTGGACCAGGGGGGCTGGGGACCCGGCCAGCCTTTGAGGTGCCAGCCATTGTGGTGGAGGATGCCCGAGGGAAGCGACGGTCCTCGCTGGATGGCTCTGAGTCTGCCAAGACGTCACTACAGGTCACCAACTTGGTCAGCGCCATCGTCTTTCTCTATGACTCGCTCACAGGGGTGCCCATTTTGGTGAGATCGGGGTACCCACCCCCACTGCTCTTCCCACTATCCAAGCCCCAACATCACCACCTGACCGCCACCCCCATCAGCCATACAGCAGCTCTATCATCTCTTCCAGTTCTATCATCCATCTTCATCTCCCCTACCCATCCCCACTCCATTTCTGACCCTCATCTCTCTTTTAGTTTCTACTATCCCACCCCCAGCTCCATTATCTATTTTCCAGTTCCCCTTACTCAACTCCATCATCCATCATCCTTCAGTTCCCCTGCCTCCCTCCAGCTCTATCATCTATCCTGCAGCTCCGCTCTTCAGCAGCACCCCCCCATCATCCAGCTGCTGAGCTCATCTCTGTTCCCTAGTTCCTGTTCCCTCTGGACACTACATAAGCCCTGAGAACTCCTGGGTGGAAATCCCAAAGGGCTTCTTTTTGCATCTCCATCTAGTCCCACTTCCTGGATTTCTCTCTCTTTAAGTTTCCGACACCACCTCTGCTCCTTTCCCTCCTGACCCCAGGGCTTTGTCGCCAGCCCTTTGCCCTGTTGAACTCTGCTTCTGTCAGGAGAGATAATCCTATCTGATGCCGGGCATCCCCTCCTGACTCCCTGCCCACCGCTGCGCTGTAGGCCGTGGGTCAAGCGGGCCCCCCGGCTCTGGGCCCTGACCTGGCGCCTCCCCCATTCTCCCGCCAGGTGGTGAGCTTCTTCTCCCTTAAGTCGGACTCTGCTCCGCCGTGGATGGTGCTGGCTGTGCTGTGGTGCTCCATGGCACAGACGCTGCTGCTGCCCTCCTTCATCTGGTCCTGCGAGCGCTACCGCGCTGATGTGCGCACAGTGTGGGAGCAGTGTGTAGCCATCATGTCCGAGGAGGACGGCGATGACGGTCAGAGGAGGGGCTGGGCTTCTGCTCGCCTGAGCATCCCCTCCCTTTCCTGGGAGTCCTGGGCTGCCCTGGAGTGCCCCCTGCTGGACAGAGCCTCCACCGCCCCTAGGCTGACGCCAGGCTCCCCTTGCCCTAATCAAGCCCCCTGATACGTACCTACGGCTTCCTACTGCACCAAGGGCTTCTTCACCGGACCCTCCCCTCGAGGAGCCCACACTGCCCTAGCTCTGCTCCCATCCCAGTCGAGTGCCTGAAAAAGAGTTCAGAGCCCTAGCACCAGCAAAGAAAGCTGGCATCCCAGCTATAGGGAGAGCTCTTGGGGGTGGGCCGGGTTGGTCATTGTTTTAATAAATAGGTCTATATGTGTTAAGCCCTGGGGATTCATCATTGAACACAATAGACACCAGCCGCTCTCCATGTCCTCTTGGAGCCTACGGACAGTGGGTACAGAAGGGCTCCCCGGGAGCTGATAAAGGGGGCCCGGAGGTGGGCGCTGCTGCCTGTAACCACCCTGCGCTGCCCCTTTGCTCTCCTAGATGGGGGCTGTGATGACTATGCAGATAGCCGAGTGTGCAAGGTTCGCTTTGATGCCAATGGGGCCACAGGACCAGGGGGCCGGGACCCCACCCAGGTGAAACTGCTGCCTGGAAGGCACATGCTCTTGCCCCCACTTGAGAGGATCCACTACTTACAGGTATGGAACCGGGGAATGGACCTCCTACTGCGGGTATCCCCTCCCCACTTTTCTCCAGGCTCTGCTGTCCAGCCCCACCTCCCCCCTTCCCTGGCCCTGGCCTACGGGGCACCTTAAGGGATGGATGAAAGAAAGACACAGCAAGAGAGGCTCCCCTTCAGACCCCTCAGAACCCGGTTTGCCCACCGGAAGATGTTTCACAGAAGTTTAGGGAGGTGGAACCATCTTGCAGAGTCCCCACTAAAAAGTTCCCACCTCCAACCCCTCTTGTCCCTGCAGCATCCCCAGGTCTTACCTGCTCCTCTCCCCAGGTCCCTCTGTCCCGCCGTCTGTCCCACGATGAGACCAACATCTTCTCCACCCCTCGGGCACCAGGCTCCTTCCTGCACAAGTGGTCATCCTCCGATGACATCCGGGTCCTCCCGGCCCAGAGCAGGGCCCTGGGGGGCCCTCCTGAGTACCTGGGACGCCGCCGCAGGCTGGAGGAGGAAGAGGACGAGGAGGAGGCTGAAGGCGGGGGGCTGGCCAGCCTCCGCCAGTTCCTGGAGAGTGGGGTTCTGGGGGCAGGTGGGGGACCCTCACGGGGTCCCGGCTTCTTCCGGGAGGAGATCACCACCTTCATCGATGAGACACCTCTGCCTTCTCCGACTGCCTCGCCAGGGCCTTCTCCTCGCCGGCCCAGGCCGCTGGGCCTGTCACCCCGCCGACTCTCCCTTGGGTCCCCTGACAGCGGGGCTATTGGACTTCCTTTGGGGCTAAGTTCAGGGAGACGTTGCTCCCTGACAGGGGGCGAGGGGAACACAAGGGCTTGGGGAGGGTCCTGGGGCCCAGGCAACCCCATCTTCCCCCAGCTGACCCTCTGAGCCCAAGTGGGCGTCTGGGTGGGGAACACCTCCTTCGGGCCCTCAGCCTGGGGCAGCTGCCTCCAGGCTCCGGGGTGATGGGTCCTCGATCTGGGGCCCTGGGGCCTCTGCTGTGTCCCATCCAAGCAAACAGATGCCCTATTGACCTTCCATCACCCCTAGAGAAATGTATTAAAATCTGAAGTGTTACCATAGAAACCTCTGTGTCCAGTAGACTGTGATGACAAAGGAGATGGTCAAAGATTGGGGAGGTGAGTGTAGTAGCTCACAGGAGACAAAATAGAGCAGGGCCAGCAGGCAAAGGCACAGAAAGACACATGGAGAAATAAATGATCACACATACATACGTCTGTGTTATGTAGCCATTACACAGAAACAGGCTGGTGAGAGTATTTGGTGCTGAGGGAGTGGGGGAGATGCTTGAGTTTGCTTGGTGCAGGGTGTGAAGATCTTTGTTCAGGTCTGTGGAGGTGGTTTTGGAGCACAGTTCTATCCCCAGTGCCCCAACAATCCCACTTCCCCAAATCCATCCAGGGCTCACTTTCTAGGCAGAAAAGGGTCAGGCCCGGAGAACCTGCCTCCATGCTGCATTCTAAAGCAAAGTATTTCTCCAAAAGTGTGGGTGGGTGGGTGGCACCCACTCCTTTTCCTGGACCTAAGCGTGGAGGGGAGCACCACAGGGGTGGGAGTCAGGGTTCCCAGCCGGCTCCTCACTCCGCCCGCCAGAGCACCAGGCCTGCTCCAGCTCCTGGGCGACTTCGCCCTCCTCTCTCCAGGCTGCCTCCTCCCGCAGAGACACAGTAGTCCTAAAGACGGCTCTCCCACTCAGTCCCAGGCTCCCTCGGACTTCTCTCTCCCAACTAGCCTCTCTCTGGGTTCCGTCTCCGGCCCATCAGCTCTCCTTGGCCTTGCTCCCTCTCTGTCCTCCCCCCCTCTCCTCCTCTCCATCTCTCCTTCCTTTCCCCTCCCTCCCCCTGCCCCCCTTTCCTCTCCCTCTCTCTCCGCTCCAGGCCTTTCCCTTCGGCAGCCGGCCGGAGGCTCTGGCACCATGCTCCGGCTCCTCCGCTTGCTGCTGCTGCTGCTGCTGCCTCCCCCTGGATCCCCTGACCCCCCAGGCCTGGCCTCGCTGTCCCCGGGGGCGCACCCCCAGGCTCCGGACTTGCTCTACGCCGACGGGCTGCGCGCCTACGCGGCGGGAGCTTGGGCGCCGGCTGTGGCGCTGCTGCGGGAAGCGCTGCGGAGCCAGGCGGCGGTGGGCCGCGTGCGGCGGGACTGCGGGGCGCGCTGCGCCGCCGAGCCGGGCGCCGCGCTCCCCGCCTCCCTCCCGGGCGCCCCGGGACCGGGCTCGGAGCCCGGGCAGGCGCAGGGGTCCTGGGAGCGGCTGCTCCTGCGCGCCACGCTCCGCCGCGCCGAGTGCCTGACCCAGTGCGCCGCGCGGAGGCTCGGCCCGGGGGGCGCGGCGCGGCTCCGCGTGCGAGGCGCGCTGCGGGCTGCCTTCCGCCGCCGGGAGCCCTACAACTACCTGCAAAGGGCCTACTACCAGGTGCGGCGGCGGGCTGGGGCCGGGTCCTGGGTCCGACCCCTCCCGAAGTCGCTGTCCTACTTGGAGCTCACCACGAGAGGGCGGAATGCTCGCCTCGGGGGCTGGGGTGGGGCGGCGGGGGACGCCCAAAGGGCCTCTCTTTTAAGCACATCCTCCCCAAATCACATCGGGGACCTTAGGAGAGCCTAAGGGAGGGTGGGAGCAAGGTTGGCACTGGGGGGGGGGGGCGTTACGAGGGGGGGTGGGAGTAGATCGAAGACGGAGGGAAGGGGCCTGAAATTCTGGGTTCGTAACTCTTACCGAAACTTTTTTTTTTTCCTTTGGTCAGTATGTCTATCCTTGTTCCAATACCATGCAGTTGTTTTTTTTGTTTGTTTGTTTTTTATTGTGGGTAAAAATCAAATTTTTCACAATACAAACCAATATTTGTAAAATGATATATAGATATATATTCTTACTGAAACTTAAGTGGACGTGAGCGCCGGGGGTGGGGGTGGGGGGCAGGACCGGCCGGAGGACGGGAAGCGTGATAGGGATGGTCAAGTGCGAGCCTTTCCTTGGGGCGGGAGGCAGCTTCCGGAAGGCAAGAGGAGAGGGGCAAGCCTGAAGGATCTGAGCTACTGGGACTGGTAGCTGCTGCCTACGTGGCTGGGGGTGGAGTGGGGGCTTACACTCACCTCAGCTCCGGGTCCTAGAGACCTGCGGGTTTTTCTGGGCGCTCAGGTCTCTCCCACTCCCCACTCGCTTAGCCATCACTTCCACCTTTCTCCCAGACTGAGACCCGAGAGCACTCTGCTCATGTCCCACCCACTTCAGACCCTCTTAGCTACCAGACTTCTGAGAGTGGCAATGTGCTGGTCTCTAGGGGGGGTCAGGAGGTTGGAGTGGGGGAAGTTCTGACTCCTAAGTCTTCCTTAAGGCTCCAGGGAATGTCCCAGCGTGGGCGTCTGGGGTGGGGAGGCTGGAGAGGGGACAGAGGTCTGACTTCTTCCTGCGGCTCCTCAGCTGAAGAAGTTGGACCTGGCAGTGGCCGCGGCACACACCTTCTTTGTAGCGAACCCAACACACCTGCAGATGCGGGAGGACATGGCTAAGTACCGGAGGATGTCCCGGGTTCAGCCCCAGAGCTTCCGGGACCTGGAGACGCCCCCGCACTGGGTGAGCCCTCAGCAGATCCCTGTCCTACCCTCAGCCTCTGCCTGACTGGATACTCAGGCCTCACTGGACGGTGGTCCCATGCAGCATGGGCCTCAGGAGACCCCTGTCCTGGTCCTGAGTGACCCTGGATTGGGTGCCCCTCTCTGGAACTTAGTTTCCTTCCTAGATGGTTATGACAGCCCAGTGTTGCAACATTCAGATTCTGAGGTCCACCCTGCCTTCCCCAAGGGGATGTGGGACATGCCCCAAAGGAGAACCATGCCCCACACCTTCTTTCTACCTCCCAGCCCTGTTTGGCCCTCTCTTGAGGGTCTAGGGTGACTGACCACTCCCCTCCCCAACAGGCAGCCTACGACGCGGCGCTGGAGCTGCTGGGGCAGCAGGAGGCAGGGCTGGCACTGCCCAGGCTGGAGGAGGCTCTGCAGGAGAGCCTGGCCCAGCTGGAGAGCTGCCGGGCCAGCTGTGAGGGGCCTGAGGAGCAGCAGCAGGAGGAGGAGGAGGAAGGGGCCGGCAGCCAGGGGGGCCTCTACGAGACCATTGCAGGTAAGAGCCTGGGCGTATGTGGGGGCTTCGAGGTGCCAGGGAGAAGGGCACGGGCTGAATGGCCCGAATGTGCCTTCTGCAGGGCACTGGATTCGGGTCCTGCAGTGCCGGCAGCGCTGTGTGGGTGACACAGCCACACGTCCTGGTCGCAGCTCCCCTGTCCCTGACTTCCTTCCCCGCCAGTTGAGGTGGCTGCATGAGGCCCACGCTCAGGGTCAGTTGGGGAAGGGAGGGCCCTGGGGGTGACCGGGTTGGAAACAGGGAGTGAAGATATGTCCCCAAGGGCATCCTTTTTTTTTTTTTTTTTTTTTTTTTTTAAAGATTTTTATTTATTTATTCATTTATCCCCCCCTTGCTGCTCATGCTCGCTGGGTCAGTCAACCACGCCGCGCGGGCGGGCTTGCCTTCACCAGGAGGCCCCGGGAACCGAACCCGGGGCCTCCCATATGGTAAACAGGAGCCGTACTGATTGAGCCACAGCCGCTTCCCCCCAAGGGCATCCTGAGCCCAAGTCTCCACCCCTTTCCTCTGTCTCTGGACCTATAGTTATACTGTCATGGCTCCATGGGGACTGGTCACTTCAGGAGGACTCTAACTTACTTTCCTTCTCTCCCACCATTGGGAAAAGCTCAGGAGATGTCCTTCTACCCTTGCAGCTTCTCACCTTCCTTTACTTTCTCCTCCCTTCCTCCTCTTGGAACACTGCCCAGCTAAGGTATGTTGGAGGAAGCCATCGAGAGCAGCAGTGGATGAGCCTGTCTGCCGGGCGGGAGGGGCCTCTTGGAATCGGTTGCCATCGGGAGACCACCTTCTCCTGCTCTGCCTCTGCCCACCTGTCTCTGCCGGAGGATCTTTGCGGTTCTCAGTCTCTGACCCCACCTCACCCTGTGACTCCATCTCCAGTGGGGAATCTGTCCCAGGCGATGGAAAATGTCCTGAGCGTGCTGCTCTTCTACCCGGAGGATGAGGCTGCCAAGGAGGCTCTGAAGGGATACCAGGCCCAGCTGGGGGCGCCCAGACCCAGCCTCGGGCCCAGAGAGGTAACCCCGCCCCCAGGCTTCCCCTGAGCCGTCGCCTGGGCCCCGCCCCTCTTCTGGCCTCTCACCCCAGCACTCTAGACACAAGCCCAAGTCCTGACTTCCACCTCAGCTCCCTGCCCCCCACTTTAGACTGCACTTCCAGTCCAGCCCCAGCGTTTCTGCCCCTCTACACCGGGCGCGCTCTGCTCCCCAGGCCGAGCCCCACACTCTGAAGCTGCTCCACGAGGAAAGTGGAACAGAGGGGTCCCTAGAACCTGGAGCTGCCCCGCCCTTCTCCCAGAGCCTTAACCCCCCTGCCCCACTTAACCTCTCCTCCCCTCATCTCCTCCCTCCTGGCTGCCCCTGCTCAGGACATCCAGCGCTTTGTCCTTCGATCCCTGGGGGAAAAGAGGCAGCTCTACTACGCCATGGAGCACCTGGGGACCAGCTTCCAGGACCTGGTGAGTCGCTCCACGTTGTCCCTCTTCTCCTTTGGTGTTTCCCCAACCCTGTGAGGCTTGGAAGGGAGTCTGTCATGCCAGCTGTACGGGGCAGTGTCCTAAAGCCAAGGGTGGCTTTGGGCCACGCAGACCTGAGTATCAGTCCTGACTCAGCCACCAGCAACCTCTAGACCTTAGCTTGCTCCAGGCCCAGTGTCCCCATCTGTGATAGTAGAAGACTCACATGTATCTCACAGGGCTTTTGACACCAAAGCATTTGCTATAACATACAGAACGCTCGGCAGCTGCTGCTTTTACTCTTCTCGCTGTTTTATGAGAGGAAGCGGAAGGGCAGAGTTTATCCATGGCTAGTGCTCTGCGCATAGAGCAGGTTTTCTCGACGTTGGCACCGTTGACATTTGGGCCAGATAATTCTTTGTTGCTGTCCTATGCGTCATAGGATGTTTAGCAGGGTCCCTGACCTCTGCTCATGCTAATAGCATCCCTGGGTCATGACAACCAAAAATGGTCCCAGACATTGCCCAGTGTCGTCCCCCGCGGGGGCACCGTTGTCCTGGTTGAGAACTACTGGTTAAGAGCGTGGACTGAAGCTGGTTCAAGTCCCAGCTCTGTCACTGACTCCCCGTGTCATCTTGGGCATGTTACTTTACCTCTTTGTGTCTCAGGGTTCTGGGTTGCAAAATGGGTACCTTCATGCTATGTTTCATTGCACTATTACAAAGATGAAATACTAAATTCCTCTTTGCACGTAGAGAGCTCTTCGCATTGCACCTGATAAATGGTAAGTGCCGTGTAAGCTGCCGCCGCTGTTGGGGTTGTTATTGGGGGTCCAGGTCTCCTGACAGTGAGTCCAGGGCTTTTCCCACCTCTGCCTTCCCCTCTGGAAGCAGAAGAACTGTAATGTGATAGTTCCAAGTCTAATGTCAGGGAGTCAGGGGGCTGAACCTGGTGGGTGATAGACTTCTCCCTGACTGTCCCCAGGATCCCTGGACCCCTGTGGCTTTCATCCCTGAGGCGCTTAGAGAAAAGCTCAGGTAGGAGCTGTCCTGTGGTGGAGAGGCCTGGCCTTCTTGGGAAGGCAAGGGAAGGGGTCCTGGGGGTGGGGAGGCTGGGGCTGGGTTGTCCTGTGCATCCACTGAGCTTGTCTCTCACCCCTGAGAGAGGATCAGGAGAAGAGGTCTTGGGACCACGAGCCTCCACAGCCACAGCCCTTAACCCACTGGAAGGGTGAGTTCTTGGGAGGGTGGGCGGCAGGAGCCTGAAGGGTCTGGGGACTGCCAAGTGCTGCTGGGCCTGCCTCGGGGGGTCCTCCTTCACCTCCACCCTGACTTTCCCCTTCAGACACGCTTCTCCTGGAGGGAGTGACCCTGACCCAGGACGCGAGGCAGCTGAATGGCTCGGAGCGGGCGGTGCTGGACGGGCTGCTCACCACAGCCGAGTGCGGGCTGCTGCTGCAGCTGGCCAAGGTAGGAAGCCCGGTGAGGTGCCGTCGGGCACAGCTGCCCGCTCCCTCGCTCCTGGCCTGCTCCTACCTTGTTCTGCACTGCCCTGATTCTCCAGTGGGGGCTGTGCTGGCTGCTGTCTCTCAGCTGCACGCAAGTTCCTTTTCCTATCGATGTCGTTGACAAGGGATAGGCAAAGGAGTTTTGCTAGAAATTAATAGGAGGGACAGAAGAAAAAACATAAAGGCATACAGATGGGAGAGTTTCAGGAAAGGATTCCTTGGTTAGCTGCGAGTTTACCTATCACCTTGGCCAGTGGCTCAGCAGACACGCATCCATCGCATCTGTCCTAGTTTGGGTTGAGTGAGCCACAGTCACCAGGTCGAGTCTACCACATTGTGAAGCTTGAGTCTTCACTCCTCATTCTACGCTAGCGTTCGGTCCACACACACTCATCGAGTACCTGCTGTGTACTAGAAACTGCTAGGTTCTGGGGAGCGGTAGGTGCATACAGACCCCTCCCTTCAGGAGCTCACTGTATAAAGGAAACAGGCATGGAGACACGTAATCAGGTGGATGATAAGTTTGCTAAAAGAAGTACGTACTCATCCAAATACAAGCACCAAACTGAAAATCATAGAAGGCTTAGCAGTGGATGTGGTGTCTGAGCTCAGCCTTCAGGATGAATTAACCAGGCAGAGAAGGAAAGGAAGGACAGCCTGAGAAGGAAAAGAATACAGTATATTCTGGAAACTGCTATAGAGCATTGGAGTTAAAAGCCAGGGCCAGCTCCAACAATTATTATCTCTAGGGCCTTGGCCAATTTACTTTAAAGTTCCTGAGTCTACTTTCCTCATCTGTAAAATGGGGCTAATAATAGTGTTTGTTTTGCTTTGTTCTGTTTTGTTTTTGCCGTAGGATTGTTATGAGGATTAAATGAGCTAGTACATGGTAAAGCTCTTGGGAAACCACAGGAAATGCTCAGTGTTAGCTGTTGCTTTCATCATCAAGCTACAGTTCAGGGAATGAAGGAGAGAGGCTAGAGGTAAAGGCAGGGGAAAGAGACTGAAGGGCCTTTTGCACTGGAGCAAGGAGTTTGGATTTTATTCATAAATGGTGGGCAGCTATTGAAGGTTTTTTTTAATAAACCAATCAATTTTATTGGTGCATATTAATAAAGCATACAATTCATCCAAAGTGTACAATCAGTGGTATTTGTTATAATCAATAGTTGTGCATTCATCACTCCAATCGTTATTAGGGCATTTTCATTATTTCAATAATAATAAATAAAAAACAGACAAACAAGTAAACAAGAAAATTCTTCACCTCTCAAACTCTCTGTTTCTCCTGCTGTACATAGCTGCTCTTTCTGGCTATTCTTGCACAATGATTTATTTATTTATTCAGCAGTTTTATTGAGATATATTCATATACCATATGATCTATCCAAAGTGAATAATCAATGGCTCTTAATATAATCACAATGTTGTGCATTCATCACCACAAAAATATTTAGAACCATCTCATCATGCCAAAAAGAAAAACTCCACACCTCTTAGCATGCCTTCCCTAGCCCTATATAACCACTAATCTAATTTCATCTTTATAAATTGATTTATATTTACATTTTATATAAATGGGGTCATGCAATATGTTACACAATGTATTTAGTTCATAATAACGCAATCATACAGTATTTGTCCTTTTGTGTCTGGCTTGCTTCACTCAACATAATGTCCTCCAGGTTCATCCATGTTGTCATGGAGGATCTAAGGAGGGCCTTTCATGTTCCCATATTGAGTTGATCCTACAGGTAGCAGTGTGTGGAATGCAATGGGAGAGGAAAGGCTAGAAGTAGGGGGAGACCTCTGGAGTGATGCAAGAGTGCCAGGTTCTCATTTCAAGGGAATGGAGAGAAAGAGACAGAGGAGAAGTATTTAGGAGATCAGAGATAGGGAAATTAAGGACCGTATCTATGTGGAAGATGATGAAAGGATGGAGGCAAGGATGACTCCTGGTTTCGGATCTTCTTTTGTTCCTTGATCACATTAAAGTCATTCTGGCCTCAGGGCCTTTGCACTTGCTGTTTCCTCTACCTGGAACATTTTTTCCTCAGCTATTTAAGTATCTTCTTCTCATCAGTTGGTTTCAATTTAGATATTACCTCATCAATTAGCTGTCCCTGGCTCCTGCCTGGGCACTCTCAAGGTTGTCACCTAACCCTGCTTTAATGTTCATTCACGTATTTATTTTTTAATCTTTTAATCTCAAAATATAAGCTCCATGAGAGCAGGGAGCTCTGGTTCATGGTTGTGTCCCCAGTAGCTACAGCAGTGCCTGGCACACATAGGTGCTCAGTACAGCTTTGTGGAATGAATGAATACAACAGTAGAAAGGTAGACCTGGTGGTCTCAGAGACGAGGCTTGTTTACAGGGGTAACTAAGGAGTGGTACTTTAACTGAGATGCAAAGAGTAGTCAGAAGAATGGAGGTGGGGGAGGGAATGATCCCACTTTTAGATATCCCAGTACTGGGAGACTCTCAGGTGATGAGAATCCTACAGGTGCTTGGATACTTGGGACTCAGCAGCAAGAGGTGGTTGAAGCCAAAGGGTCCGTAGGTTCACCGAGGGAGTGTCAGGTGGGGGTGGTCAGAGAGTGATACTCTGGAAGAGGCTGTGCCCCCTCCTCAGGTCAATTTCCTACTAGAACCCAGCCTGTCGAACTTCCCACTGGGTCCTCTTTTCAGAGAGACTCCTCTATTCTTGGCTCATTTGTGAATCAGGGATGAATGGTCAAGCTCTCCCTGCCCTGGTCCCCAGCTCTGCCACTCCCCTCCCAACTGTCCTTATATTCTCAGAGGCCCCCTCTCTACTGTGGGAAACTCTCCAGAGTTAGAGGACAGGTGCTCAGGACAAGGAGCCACAAGAGAACCATGGGAGCTTCCAGCATCTTCCAGGGAGCGGGAGGGCCAGAGGGAAGGTCTTCTGGTCCTGTGGGCTGTGAGGGGCCGAGAGCCTGAGGACAGGGGAGAGTGACTTCGGTAAACCCCCTCCCTCTTCAGGATGCAGCTGGGGCTGGAGCCCGGGCTGGCTATCGAGGCCGCCGCTCTCCTCACACCCCCCACGAGCACTTCGAGGGGCTCACGGTGCTCAAGGCTGCGCAGGTAAGAGGAGGCACCCAGGCCCTGGTGTGATGCCCAGACCTGGTGAAGAGGGTATGCAGGGGCTGGGCAAGAGGGCCTGGGCTTCTCCTGCGGAGCAGCTCTCCTGTGCTGAGAGTTCCCCGGTCCTCTCGGGGCTGGGGAAGGGGGTGTTCTGAGACCTGTGGGCCTGTTGTCATGGAAGCAGCAACTTGAGCTGATGGAGAACGCTGGCTGCTGAGAAGCTCCAAACCCCTGGGTGGAGAGCAGGGGAAGTGGGGCAGGGGCTAGGGCCAGGACCACCTCCATTGCTCCTTTCTTTTCCTGCCCTTACTTTCGCCACCTACAGCTGGCCCGGGCTGGGACTGTGGGCAGTCAGGGCGCTAAGCTGCTTCTGGAGGTGAGTGAGCGAGTGCGGACCTTGACACAGGCCTACTTCTCCCCGGAACGGCCCCTGCATCTTTCCTTCACCCACCTGGTGTGCCGCAGCGCCATAGAAGGTAACCACCCAGGACCCCGGCCGCTCCTCCGTCCAGCACTGCATACCCTCAGCACCCCCAGCCTGGGAGGCCTTCAGTCTTCAAAGACCCTGAGTCCCCTGCCTGGGTGGGGGCCTGGCTTCTCTCCCAGCTGTGATCCCGGGAGCAACAGGGGGGAGTTGTGAGCCCCCAGGGCTGGTGGGTGGGCATGGGGACACAGAGGCATTCTCCAGGCCCTTCATGTCCTAGGAGAGCAGGAGCAGCGCATGGACCTGAGTCACCCAGTACACGCAGACAACTGCGTCCTGGACCCCGACACGGGAGAGTGCTGGCGGGAGCCCCCAGCCTATACCTATCGAGACTACAGGTGGGCGGCCCCCCCAGGACGCAGGCAAGCAGGAAGAGGAGGGGCACCCACAGCAGGCCTGGGCTGGGGTCTCACTGCCTCTTGTCTTCCCCCCTCCCCAGTGGACTCCTCTACCTCAATGATGACTTCCAGGGTGGGGACCTGTTCTTCACGGAGCCCAACGCCCTCACTGTCACGGTGCGTAGGGGTGACATGGGGCCCAGCTGTGGGGTCAAGATTCAAAACCAAAGGTTCTTGGAGGCAAATACAGGGAAGTGGCTGGGGCAGCCTTAACTCTTTCCTTGCCAGGCCTCCCCAGCCCTCCTTGACCCCAGCTGGGGCTTTCCCAGCAGAGGTTGATTAAGCGCTCCCCCACCAGTAGGTTCTAAGTGGTCCCTCCAGACCCTGCCTTCAGTGTTTGCTTCGGCTCCTAAAGGAGGATGGGGTGATGCACAACCTGTAGGGGTCCTGCCAGGATCCCTATGTCCCTATTCCTGGGACCTGTGAAACTTGAAAACAGTCCTTCCTCCTTACAGCATTGAGCATTGTGGCTCACAGCAGAGGCTGTACTGAGACCAGAGTTCAGCTTTTCCTTCCTAACCTTTTTGAGGTTCCATTTCCTAAATGGGAGTGATAATAACAGTACCTATTTTAAAGGGTTGTTGTAAGAAGTAAATTAGATAAGGCACCTAAGAGAATGAGCCAGTGCCTGGCAAGAATAAACAATTAATAAATCTTAGGTGGTATTACTACTTCTCTCCCAATTCTGGGACCATGGAAATTTCCAGGTAGAAACTGGGGAATAGAATTGGGTATGAGGAGAGGGGCAGTGATATCTAATTGTCTAGTGCTTTGTTTTCTCCAATTACCTCCTCCCCTACTTACCTACCAGCTACTTATAATCCAGGCCCTCCTTGGGATGGAAAAATGTCTTCAAGATCCTTATCCCCCTCTCCCAGATTCGGGCACTGCACCCATGGCCTCAGATTGCATCACACCCTGGATTTAAAGGGTTGGGCTGGAAAAGTCAGGGTGCTGGGGGAGAGAACCAACAGGAGACCCCCCCATGGAGGTGCCTTCTCCCTTTGGCTCCCACCTCCCCTAACCTCATCTGGCATTTTTGCTCCCCAAATTGAGGCCGATTTCCCACGTGCCCCAAGCTGGTCCCTGATTTAAGGAATGGGACATGATGAGCAAGAGAGTGGACCTCTCTGTGGCCCACTGCCCACCCTGCTTCCAGGATTGGGGACCAGGCTGTCTGGGAGGGCCTGCTCCTGTAACGGCACCTGCCGCACCCACAGGCTCGGATTCGCCCTCGCTGCGGACGCCTCGTGGCCTTCAGCTCCGGCGGGGAGAATCCCCATGGCGTGTGGGCTGTGACGCGGGGCCGGCGCTGCGCCCTGGCACTGTGGCACACGTGGGCGCCTGAGCACAGGGAGCAGGTGAGGGGTGTGGGATTGGGAAGGGGTGTGGGCTCTCTGTATGCAAAGGGGGGATGGGCAGCCATCGAGAACGTGCACAAGGGAGGCACAGGAACTGAGATGGCCGTGGGAAGGTCCTAGGGGGCAGGGGGGCTTCAGGCACCGAGCCAGACTCTCCTCCCCACCCCACCCCCAGGAGTGGACAGAAGCCAAAGAGCTGCTGCAGGAGCCAGAGGAGACTGAGGAAGAGGAGGAGGAAATGCCCAGCAGAGCGCCCTCCCCAGAGCCCCCCCACCGCAGGCTTCAGCGGGTCCAAGACAAGGCTGGGAAGCCGCCTCGGGTCCGGGAGGAGCTGTGAGGGGCTGCAGCAGCCCCTCGATGGGGTGGCCACCTGACCTGTGAAGGGCATCCTCTCTGCCGGGACCTGTGAGAAGCCCCCATGTGACATCTGGAGCACAGCAGCAAGCTCTCTGTCCCTGCATCCCACCATCTTGGGCATCACAAGGGCCATCCCAGCCCTGGCCTCAGAGGGCTGCACAGACCAGCCTAGAGCTCCAGCCCCAGGACAGACAGAGGACACCATGCCTTTCTGGAAAAAAAAAAAAAAAAAATGGCAGGGGTGGTGGTGAGCTGAATGCTTTAAATGAGGATGAGGGGAAAGACGGGGTGGGGGTGGGGGGCGGGGAGGATAACCCTGCTCCCCTCTCCCAGCCTGTGCAATAAAGAACACGAAGATCCCTCAGCCAGGGGCCCCGTCTGGTCTCTCAGGGTTTCCGTGGTAGCTGGAGATGGGGGTGGCTATGGCTGGCCTGGGAGGAGACAGGTGTCTCTGGGCCTCCCAGAGGCGGGGCCTCGCAAGCCTACGATTTGTCAGGAATTTGTCAGGGAAATCTCAGCCACCTGCTCTCCTCATGCAAACAGACCCTCCTTATGCAAAAAAGCCCCTGACAGCTGCTCCTTGGGCCTCTACCTCCAAGCCCTGCCGTCCCTGGCTGAGCTTGGCTGAGGCTAGGGGCAGCCTGGCACCTCTGACTCCTGCCTTCACAGCTCTGGCAGGGCCCGTGAGTCGTGGGGGCAAAGAGGGGGCCAGGTCCGACTGGGCGGCAGGGGATAGTATTGTGCTCCACTTGCAGTCCCTTCTCCACCCGAAGCAGAGGCAGCCTGTCCCTCCTTTCTGGTTCCCCTGCACCCCCCACCCCCAGGATCAGACCCTGGGGCAGCTGGTTGGGGTTTGTCCAGAAGGAGGATTATCCAGATCAGTCCCTTCTAATCTCAGCTCCTGCCTGCACCCTCCCCATATTCACTGGAGACCGCTTCCCCTGAGCAAAGGGACAAAATTTTAGATATTGACAATGTGGCCATCTATTACCCTTGTATTGGCTCCTGTACTGGTTGGGAGATGAGCCCTCACTGCCCAGATCATCACCATTGGTGGGGGCCAGTGGAGTGGGGGGCACGGGCTGTGGTTGCTTCTGCTCCTTTGCAACCCTCCCAAACCCTAGCCCTAACCCTCACAGCTTTGCTCTAATCCCATGGAGCCCGATGCTCTCAGCTCTGCCTGCAGAGAGACTGACCAGGGAAGCACCCCTGGCAGCCCCTCCTCCCTCTCCAGGCTTGTTGTCAGGGGCTGCTTCCCTTTCCACCCCAGGCTCGCTTCTACCCCTCCCCTGGGCTGTGCCCAAGTCTCTCTGGGAGCCGTATGCCACCCTCCCTGTCCCTCTGCCCCACCTCAGTCCGCTGATTTCATTTGCCTGACGTTGCCGGCCCTACCCTTCCCTGTCAGTGCTCCCCCACCCCCCACCCCAGCCAGGGCCAGGCCAGGCCAGCTCCTCTGGCAGCAGAGCCTGGGCAGGTGACAGGCGTCGCGGCTGAGGGAGTGAGGAGGCGCCTGGGAACTGGAGCTGGAAACCTGAGAGAGGTCCAGTCAGAGCCCAAGTAAGCGGGAGCTGGCCTGGGCTCTGCTCTCTGGGCTTGGGGGTCTGAGGGAGGGTCCAGGCAGGGCTGGGGCTGGATGCACAGGACTTGGAACTTGTAGGGCCTGGCTGGAAAGGGGTGCAGGCACCCCAGTCATTTCTCTATTTCTTGGAGTGGGCACCAGCCTTCATGAGGAGCCGGTGTGGGGTGTGAGGGACAGAAATGTGGCCTGGTGGCGGGGTTCCCAGCACTGACCCCATATTCCTGGCAGGAGCAGGAGCTGCCCCTCAACCTGTCAGCCATGGGGGAGATGGAGCAGTTGCGGCAGGAAGCAGAACAGCTCAAGAAGCAGATTGCAGTAACCCCAGAGCCCTCCCACTGGGGGACCCCAGAAAGCACAGAACCAGGGACATGAGGGAGTCCCTGGCCTGCGGGGGAGGGGCTGGGTTCGCTCTTGTGACACCTTAGAGACCCCTGGCCTGGAAGTGATCAGCAACTTCCTAAACTTGGATCTCATATTTGAGGCCCTCCCAACCTCAGAACCCCAAGTTCATCTACCTCAGAGGCTCATGGACTTCCTCCCCTCCCCCACCAGAGCCTTACCTTCCCCTGACGTCTGCTTCCCCCCCCAGGATGCCAGGAAAGCCTGTGCTGACATTACCATGGCAGAGGTGAGACCTCCTGTCCCCCTGAGGGCAGGGCATGGGGGGGAGGGGAGGGGAGGGGTCTCCCTCATCAGCAACAACCAGGTGCCCGAGCTTTAGGCACAGCATGTCCTTGGAGTGAGGAATGGCAATGGGTCTCACTAAATGTTCAGTCAACAAACATTTAGTGAGACCCACTCAGGCCAGGCACCCATTGGAAGCTAAAGATACCAAGACAGACGCTCGCCCACAAAACAAGAGTGATTGTGCCCCCTTGCGGGGTCGCGAGGGTGAAGAGAGTGAAAATGCTTTGTATAGGCCCTTATAGACAGCAGTTGCTGATAGTTGTCTAGTAAAGTTTTCACTAGTTCTAAGGTGCACTTTTTTTTTCACGTTTTGACATCTCTGAACTCAAGATGCATCCAACAATGGATGATGCCTTACAATTAAAATTGGCATTTTTTCTTTCTTAGTGATGTGTAAAATAATGGTGCTTCGTAGAGTTGATGGTATCTTAGATTGGATTAAATGTTAATAACGAGCAAACATTCACAGCACACTTAACTAAGTTGCTTCGGTACACACTTTCATTGAGTTTGCATGATGACTCTGAGAGGTTGGTACTATGATAAGGCTCATTTTACAAATTGAGGAAACAGGCTCAGAGAAGTTAAGTAACTTGCCCAAACCACAAAGCAAGTCAATGGCAAGTCAAGCTGATGCCTCTGGAACCCCAGCCTAAGTCTGGAAGCTGGTTAGAGTTTGAGGAGCCTGGGAGCAGGGGTGTCAGGAGGTGCAGTTCTGGGTCCTGGAGATGCCCAGAGGTGCGCCCCAGCTGGCACCCCCCAGCTTAGGAGAGGCGATGGTACCCGTCTCTCCCCGAGTCTGCATTCAGTGACTTCACATTGCCACCTTGAAATTGGCCAAGATGGGAAGAATGACATCATGGAAATCACCCACCCCTCCCCCACCCCACCCCCACTGGACAGGCGGTTGTTAACCCCAGCCAACATGCTGCTGCTGGTAATGCATCTGTCTCGTGGGCTAGTTTAAGCTGCCCCAGGGCAGGGACTTACTTCTCTAAGGCTGGGGGACAGGGGGAGCCTGACCTACAGCCTGGCACAGAGCTGAAACTTGTACCCATCAGGTGACGCTGAGATCTGGGCATGTACCTTGCTCACCCCAATGTCTAACACCCCTTTCTCTGCAGCTGGTGTCTGGCCTAGAGGTTGTGGGACGAGTCCAGATGCGGACGCGGAGGACATTAAGAGGGCACCTGGCCAAGATCTATGCCATGCACTGGGCCACTGACTCCAAGTGAGGCTTGAGAGGTGCCGAGAGGGGAGGAGAAGGCAGGAAGGAGAACTCGGGTGACATGGGGTGCCCTCTTCCCAGGCTGCTGGTAAGTGCCTCGCAAGATGGCAAGCTGATCGTGTGGGACACCTACACCACCAACAAGGTACCAGCCTGCCCCCTGGCCCTCCGCTGCCACCCCCTTCCTGGGGGCACTTTGCTCACCGCCCCCTCCTTCCCTCCCCACCCAGAGGCTCTGCTCAGGCCCTGCCTCTGCCCGCTGCGCCCTCCCCGCAGGTACACGCCATCCCACTGCGTTCCTCCTGGGTCATGACCTGTGCCTACGCCCCGTCGGGGAACTTTGTGGCCTGTGGGGGGCTGGACAACATGTGTTCCATCTACAGCCTCAAATCGCGGGAGGGCAATGTCAAGGTCAGCCGGGAGCTGTCTGCTCACGCAGGTGAGCGGGACCCTCTTTTCCAACCCTGAGGGGTCCAGGCCCCCATGGGTGGCGGCTCCGTGGCCAGGGCACTGTCCTCTCACCACCCCCCAGGTTATCTCTCCTGCTGCCGCTTTCTGGATGACAACAACATTGTGACCAGCTCAGGGGACACCACGTGGTGAGGACTGACCCCTGCGGGTGCTGGGGCTGGGGAGGCAGGCCTGTGCTGGCCTTTCTCTGTGACTCCTTTCTCCCTCCTGACAGCGCCCTGTGGGATATTGAGACTGGGCAGCAGAAGACTGTGTTTGTGGGACACACGGGTGACTGCATGAGCCTGGCTGTATCTCCCGACTTCCAATTCTTCATTTCCGGGGCCTGTGACGCCAGCGCCAAGCTGTGGGACGTGCGGGAAGGGACCTGCCGTCAGACTTTCACTGGCCACGAGTCGGACATCAATGCCATCTGCGTGAGCTCCCCACCTGCTCAACTACCCGGTACCACCTCAGCCAGCCTGTCCTTCTTCCCCTCCCATGACTTTCCTAGCCTGTTCTTTCTATTTTTAGTTTTTATTTTAAAATAATTTCACCTCGCTGAAAAGTTGTGAGACCAACAAATAGAACTTCCATATACCATTCACCCAGATTCATTAATTGTTAATATTTTACCACATTTGCTTTATTCTCTCTGTAGAGAAGTAGATGTACAAAGACATAGATCTATAGATAGATACATTTTTTTTTCTGGGCCTTTTGAGAATAAGTTGCAGACAAGCCTCTTTACCCTGTACATACTTCAGTGTGTATTTCCTAGAAACAAGGACATTCTCTTACATAAGCAGAGTATAATATTTAAAATCAGGAAATTTAACAGAATAGGAAATTTAATAGAATCTACAGTCTATATTCAAATTTCACCAATTATCTCAATAATAGCAAATTTTTTTTCTGTCCGGGATCCAAACCAGAAACATGCATTGCATTTCCTTGTCACATCTTCTTAGTTACCTTTAAATTACAACTGTTTTTCCACCTTTCTTTGATTTTCATGCAATTGACATTTTTGAAGAGAACAAACCAATTTTATGTAGACTTTCCCTGAAATTGAGTTTGCCTGAGGTTGTCTCCTGATGAGCGTTGGGTTATGCATTTTTACCTGGTGCCGTTCTTACACCCTCTGATCCGTGGAGCCCCACTTGTTTATTAAGAGGAATCTGGGACAACTCTGCCCCTTCTAGCCGGGGGACCCTGGGCAAGGGGCCGACCTCCCCTCAGCCTCGGTGCTCTCACATGCAGCATGGAACGATGCCTGCCTGTAGTGCTGTAGTGAGGAGCAAATGAGGCCGTGTAGGTGAGCCGCCAGCGTGCAGGTGTAATAAATGTCAGCTGTGAATAGCCATGCTGCTGCTGCTTCCCATCCCAAGCCAGGGAAGGGACAGACAGGCTGAGAGAAGCAGTGTGCCTGGAGCCATCAGGCGGGAGCCAGGAAGAGGGCGGGAGAGGCAGCGGGCCACCCCAGCTCTCAGCCCTGCCCGCTTGCCCCCTGCATCCTCAGTTCTTCCCCAATGGAGAGGCCATCTGCACGGGCTCAGACGATGCCTCCTGCCGCCTGTTTGACCTGCGGGCAGACCAGGAGCTGACGGCCTACTCCCACGAGAGCATCATCTGCGGTATCACGTCTGTGGCCTTCTCCCTCAGCGGGCGCCTGCTCTTTGCAGGCTACGACGACTTCAACTGCAATGTCTGGGACTCCATGAAGGGCGAGCGCGTAGGTAAGGGCCAGCCCCACCTGTTGCCACAGCAGCTGGAGGAACCATCCCCGGCCCTCCCTCCCACTTCACTTGCTGGGACCCACTCACTGCTGTTCCTTAATTCCTGGAAAATGCTGAGCCTTACCCCTGAATCCAGTACCCCTTGGTTCCCAGTCAGGGACCATCTTCCCTCACAGAAACATTGCCCTATACAGCCCTTCTCCACTGCTCAGTACCATGGCTGCCCCTTGCCAAAGGAGCTCCTTTTGGTCATCCTGATCTGTGGGCCTTGAATGTCCAGTCACTTCTGGGTTCTTGAGGTTTCTGGGGCATCAACTGAAGGAAAGGGCAGCCTCAGGGAGCTCTGGAAGTGAGCAGGCGATCTGGAGGGACCTAAAGCCCTGACCCCAACCTAGGGGCTTCTCTAGGACCAGCCTGGTCTAAAGTTGAATCAGGTAGTGTGCTTTTGTCTCTTAACAGAGACCAGGGGCTGAAGGAAAGGAACGCTGGCCAGAGGTCAGGATCCAAATCCTAAATCTGTTGCTTACTCTTGAGGGCTTTTGGGGGAGTCACTTCTCTCTGGGCCTCAGTTTCTTCATCTGGAAACAAAGGCATAGGGCTAAAGGGTCACCTCTTCTGTTTTCCAGCACCTATCAAGGAATGGGGACAGCACCCTGCCTTCTTGCTTTTCTTATAGTATGCTGACACTGCCAATTTGCCCCTCCCTCCCTGCCACCCTCCTCCCCAAATCCCAGGTTCTTGGCGGAGAGATTGGCCTCAAGAGAAACCCCTTTCCTTAGGGCTAATCCTTTTTCAGTCTCTTCCAGGGGATGACAAGCCCATTGACCAGGCTATCCAACCCAGGATTCCCCACACCCCATACCCCTTCCAAATCAGCACTGGGAGACAGGCTGACTCCATTCCCTCTTCCTCAGGCATCCTCTCTGGCCATGACAACAGGGTCAGCTGCCTGGGGGTCACAGCTGATGGGATGGCTGTAGCCACTGGTTCCTGGGATAGCTTCCTCAAGATCTGGAACTGAGAAGGCTGGAGGGGAGATGGAGGCCATGAAGACACTCAGGCCCCTCCCCCCCACCCCTGCCCCAATCTCCTTGAGGTTCTCTCTTCTGTACCCAAGCTGCCATTCCCACCAAGCTTTCTCCTTTGAGGGCAGTGGGAAGTGTGGGGAGTGTGCCTTTGGGAGGAAGCATTAGGGACGGAGGGACAAAGAATTGCCCCATTTCCTCCCATGTCCTCCCCTCCCCATGGCCCTGACAGCCTCTCCCTTATTGAGTGAGGACAAATGGCCCCTCCCCAGCCCTTTGCAGGCCCAACAGGCTTCTAGACTAGAAGGCCCCACAAGCCCCCTCCCACAGCCACTGCCTTTGCCCAGGCCTGGTGGCACAGGAGCTCAGCCTGTGACAATGGCTTTGCCAGTGCTCTGGTCCTGGCCCCCTTCTACTTCATGCTTTCCCCTTTTTCTACTTTCTTTTCTTTCCTAAAGCACCTGCAATAAAGTGTAGCACACTGGTACGTCTGTGATGTTTGACATCCATCCCCCTTCTATTCTAAGACCTGGTTCTCACTTCATCCTCTTCACCCTCCTGGTCCTTAGCAGGAGAAGCCCCTAACCTTCTTACTGAGGAAGCTCAGGGGCCTGAGCCTGAGGTCTCCCCTTTCCACACACACTGGAGATTTGGGACTAGAACTCTGTGGGGCCCCATTCCAACTCTGGACTCCCCTTGGGAAAACAAATAGAGAGACAGGTCCCTTCTCTCTGAGTAATGAGGGAGCTGGGTTAATAAATGGTCACTGTGTTTAGCTGCAGGCAAAACCAAGTCAAGCCAAACCTAATTAACAGGCCTGGGGCCATAGGACACAATGGGCTAACAAAGTCATTCTCAACAACAGCAAAATCAGGGAAGGGCAAGAAGAAATGGACTTGGTCTCCAAAACAAGCCTAGAAGTGAGACTCTATCCTGTCATTTATTTAATAAATATGTCTACTCAATGGGAGGAGGCACTGAGCTAGGCCTTAAGGATCTGTAGAAGACAGCAGATACACAATTAAGTGCAATAAAGTGTTATAAAGGCTGAGTATTGGACAGCTTCTGGGCAGAAAGGAGTGTGGAGGCAGAAGCCCAAGCCTCAGAGGGGGAAGGCCTGAGATAAGTCAGGAGGTCTTCCCTAGGTGGCTGGGGGAGTGTGTGCAACAGTTCACTACAGCCCGTCTATGGTGCATATGTGTGTGTTTATAGGAGTCAGCTTATTAGAAGCTTTGAATGCCAGGCTAAGGAGTGTAGACTCTATACTAAGGACAGTGGGGACCCAATGAAGAATTCTGAGCAGAGTTGCAACATGATCAATCATGCTGCTTAGGAAGCTCACCCTAGCAGCAATGTAGGTTGATGAATTGGTAGGAGGGGAGCCTAGAGCTAGGGTAACAAGGTAGGAAGCAGGTGGCAAGAAATCCAGGGTGATGGAGGCAGAGGGGCAAGGGAGAGGGATAGGGGAGAGATTAAAGATAATAGAATCACTGGGATGTGATGACCAAGTGCTAGGATGTGGGATAATGAGAGGGAAGGATTCCAGAGATGGTCAAGGCTTGGGTTTGGGCAACTGGGTGATAATGTTGTTATTTACAAGGATAGGGAATAAGGAATGAAGAACAGCTTTTGAGGGGAAGATCCTAAATTCAATTTTAGACAAGCTGACTTTGAAGTGCTTATTGGGCAGCTGGGTAAAGGTCAGGGTCAGCAAGAGAGACCTGGAAGTCAGCAAAATATAGATAAGTGACAACTAATGCCATAGAAGTGAATACCCGGGGAGAGCGAGAAGAAAGGGGTAAGGACAGAGCCTGGGGAACATGAGGCTCAGAGGTATCAGTGGGGGACCCTCGGGCCAGGGAACACTAGTTCTGCAGGAAGCTATTCTACATACAGAAGACCCAATGCAAGGTTTAGGCATAACTTTTTAAAACATCATTTAAAACCACTTCCTTTAATATACAAGAAACATACAAGACACAAAGAGAGCCCAATCAAGCTCTCAGTTCCAAAGTTGACAGTTCAGGGAGTCAAAGAAAACAAGCCTTTCTTCAGTCCCCAAGGGAAAGAAAAGGTGAGAGGACACAAAACATCACTAGATCCAGGGGAACCCATGGCTGGGACCAAGCAGGGCCTAATTCTCTACCAAGGGAAAGTGCTGGTTTTCCTTGTCATGGTCCTGGCCTTGCTCCCACGCTCGTCCTCCAGTTTTCAGAAGTTGTCCAGTTCCCAGGATGGCCCCTTCCCTAACATTTTCACTCAGGGGAGAAGGCCGCTTACCCTGCAAAAGGCAGTGTGCAAGTGGGGGCTTGATCAGGAGAGGGAAGGTCTGGGTGAAAGGATCTCCCACCCTCTGGGTTGGATTTCCTAGTAACAGCTCTCACCCTTTCTCCCTTTACCTGTCGTGGTGTCAGGGTTCCGGGGGAGTTGTCATCCTGCAGGGTGGTGAGGGGGGATCTCCCTAGTACCTTGCCATTTGGTTTCCGTCTATTACGCTTAGAACCTAGGGTGGGTAAAGAGTTAAAGCAAGGACCCCAAATTAGGGACTTACAGTTTATTTCTCCCACCCTTGTGCATGGACCTTGTCCTAGTTTCTCTTCCCTATACTTTTCCCTTAGATTCTGTACCTGAAGACTGGGGAGTCTGGGGGTCTCTCAAGGACTTGTCTGAGCCCTGGCTGGCTACAGTGGTTTCTGTGGACTGTCCTGCTGCCTCCTTGGAAAACACCTGTTTGGACAGGAGCTCAGTCTGGTTCAGAGGTGGCATCTGGTCCTCAAGGGATAACTGGGTGCCCAGAGACAAGTCCAGTTCAGAAGATAAAGGTGCTTCCAGGGGCAAAACAGGCTCCGGGGACAGATTTGATCCGAGGGCTTCGGTCTCAAATATTTGATTCAGCTGCTTCAGCAGTGGGCTTGGAGGGTCTAAAGGTGAGAAATGAAGTGAGGAAGTGACCTTGTGTGATATAAATCATTCAACAAGGGGAAAAAGAGACAGGAACCTGGAGATTCATGTTCAGGTGGGTGAGGGAGTGGGAAGAGAGAAATCAAGGTGAGAGGGACAAAAGAAGTGAGGTAGGTCCAAAGCAGGATGGAGGTGCTCTTTAAGGAGTCCTGAGAGAATGGCTTCACTGATTCCACCCAAGGAGGCTAGGTGACAGTTTCCTCAGCACCCCCTGGGCCAACAGAACCTACCGCCTGTGCTGGTCTTCATAGGTGTCCGCACAATGCCAAGGGTAGGAGAACGGGGATCTGAGTCCTGGGCCTGATTAGGCCCTTCTGGTTTTGCTCCTGCCGGTAGGCTTGGCTGTGGAGAGCTCTCCACCTGTCAGGACCAGAGGTGTAGAACGAGTCTGGGGCCCTGGTTCTTCTCCCCACCCCGGACCCCTAGCCTCAGACCGATATTCCAAGCAGGAATTGCCAATGTCCTCAGATATCCAGCCTAGCCCATACAGAAGGAGAAGGTAGTAAAGACGGCCTCGAAGCAGGGGTGGTGGTGCGCGGGAGGGCGCTCTCAGAGTCAGGTTAGGCTGAGGCCAAGAATTCAGACTGCTTCTCTGCACCCCCGCCCCGGCCGGAGTACCTGGATGGGAGTGCGCTGGATGCCGGCACTAGGTGAACGCGGGTCCGCCACTCGAGCCAGATGCTTGTTGTGCGGCGGAGGCCGCGCTGGGGTGACTGGGACGCTCTTGGCCAAGCCCATCTCTACCAGGAGGCGTAGGGTGGGGCAGGGCCCGGCCCGGGGCGAGGAGGGGATGCCTGCGGGAAGTGACTCAAGCTCAGCCCTTGCCGCGGCCGGGTCCGACCCAGAGCACCCGATCGTCCCAGGGTTCATTTGAGGAACCTCCCGGCCGCTGGGCCAGAGGCCTCTGCGGGGATAATGACGGGTGAGGCTGACATGGAGGCTCATCCCGGGCCTCCAATTCATTCACTCATGTATTCAAAGCACTTACTGGGCCCCAATTCCAGCTTTAGCTCCACAGCAGCTCGAGCCTCAACTCCCGAAGGTGAGTTTCAAACCTGCCGCCACGCCCCCTACCTTGACCCTATTGGCTGAGCCGACGTGGGCTCCCATAGGCCCGCCCTGAGGACACCGCCCCCAGCGCAGGCAGTCATTGGGCTGAGAGGACGTCTATCACAGGGAGCGTGGGGCCAATGGACAGCGCCTTGGCCGGCCCCAGGGGTGACGCCTCCTTGATAACGGGACTTCAGTTCTACGTCGGGCTGCGTGTCAGTCGTGAGGCTTTGAGTGCCAGGCTTCGCTTTTGAGACCTGCAGTCTCAAAGACAGATAATTTTATTTAAAGAAAATAGAATCATGACTTATTACGCTATTATGTACAAAACCAGTTGGAGACGGAGTTCTGACGGGTTCTCCTGAAGCGAGAGAGCTAGCAGTCGTTATTGGTTGACGGAGTTATCAATTACCCCATCGACACTAACCCTCCCAAACGCCACCTTATTGGATAGCCCCTTTTCAAATAAAGCAGACAATCGCCCTTCTATTTTCTGATTGGACAAGTCCCCTGGAAAGTTTCTCGGATTGATTGAAGGCACGCAAAAGGACCGTAGGTGTCCCCGCGTCGCAGCCGCAGAAACTCCTGGGCCCGCCTCGCCGCTCTACAGGCGCTTACACCCTGGGAGAGTGGGATTGGTTCTTTCCACTATCAATTGCACTAGAAGCGCTTCCCATTGGCTTTAGTCAAGAGTAGGGCCGGCGACCGAGCACTAGTAGACAGGCTCCGCCCAACTGCCATTCTCGCGCGTCTTCCCTTCAGCGCATGCACCTAACGAGTCGTGCTCATTGGAAGGGAAGGGCAGGGGGTGGGGGGACTAGGCACGGTGGGAGCCGCTGTGTGTGGAAGAGCTGCTGCCGGTGTCATGGCGGAGCTGAGTGAGGAGGCGCTGCTGTCAGTATTACCGACGATCCGAGTCCCTAAGGCTGGAGACCGGGTCCACAAAGACGAGTGCGCCTTCTCCTTCGACACACCGGTAAGCCCACTCCTCACGCCCGCACAGAGCACGACTTCCTTCCATCTCCCTGGTCATTCTGCCGGGGCCTGCAAGGCTTGGGCTACCGCCTCCCGCGGTGCACCATGGGACTTGTAGTCCTCCACGCTCCTCGTCACCGTTGCTGTTCATTAGCTGGGGCTGTCGTGTGACTACCAGCCCCGGAAGCCGCCGCGCTCTTTTAGGCCGCTCCCTACCTCGCGGAGCACTGTGGGGATTGTAGTCGCTCACTCCCCTCCGCCGTTCTAAGCTAATGGGCGCGACCCGACTGTCGGACTACATCCCCCAAGTGATCCCTGCTTGGCTGTGCCTGTCGCGCATGGCTCTACGGGGTTTGTAGTCTCGTGTGGGAGGGATGGAGGCGACCCCCGCCGTTCTGGCGTGGAGGGTGGGGACCGCCGGTCCTAGGCAGCTAGTAGTCTGGAAGTGGGCTATGGAGAAAGCCGGTTCTGAGGAAGGCTGAGTCAGGGAGGCTCCACCCATGCTTAATATAGATAGGAGGCGGGGAGGTGGGTCATTCGTGGTAGGGAGGGGAGGAAAGAGGAGGAAAGCCCTCGTCATTTCTCCTTTGAGGTGAACTATGGCCGTAGCCCCCTCCCTTTTTCCCGCCCATCACGGAGAGCAGAGGGGACCCCATTTGAAGTATTCCCAGAGAAATGGTTTCTTTTCTGGGGAATGCCAAGGCCCCTATCCCATCCCGGCTTCCACCCTTGACTAGTTAGACAAAGCCACCACCCACACCATGCTTCACATTTTGCAGGCTCCACCCGGTGCCTCCCTTCCTGCAGTTCTGCCTTTCTGTGTCACCCTCAAGCAGAGACAAGACTTGGGCCAGGCCAGAGCCTGAACTGGGAGGCAGTAGCCTGATTGGGATCCGCCCCCCCACACCAGGCCTCCCCTCAAGACTGCTGGGCCCTGCCAAGGGTGTTCAGCCAGACCAGCTCCGGGCCAGAAAACTGCAAGTCAGAGTGGAAAGGCTTCATTAATGCATCACCAGTGCTGAGTATAGCAGCATGATCTAAGGCTCAGTTGAGGATCATCACTGGGATTTGTGGCTTGCTTGATTTGCTAGGCTTCCATCTGGGCCTCAGATCATGTGCTGCTTCTCTGAAGTCTGGCTTTTGCAGAGGTAAAAGAAGACTCCTCAGAGCAGAGCCTCAGGGTGCCCAATCCTTGGTGAAATGAGCACTTTTTGTTTTCAACAGAAGAGTTTAATCACTGGAGAGCTCACACATTCCTCCCAGTTTATCCCATACATGGACTGGTGAAGCATCATCTTTCTCAGGAGAGAAAGGTTTTACTTAATTCCCTGCAGATGGTAGAAGTCAGTGGGTCTCTCTTTACTCTCTTTATAGTAACTGCTTTGAATAATCCAAAAGGGGTTTTTGTAATCTTCTGACACTTTCTTCATTCATTCCAAGTCAAGAGGTCTCCAGTATGGCCTGGTTGCTTTGTTAAGCAACTTCCAGCATATTTGATTATCTTCAGATTGGGTTCATGTGGAAAGGAACTTAGGCATCCTCCCTGGTGGGAAGTGCACTGTTTGTTCAAGAACACAGCAAGTCCACACTATTCTTGGGAGTGGTACAGAGCAATCTATGAGACTTAAGAACTGCCTTAAACAGTGCCCTGTTTTTAATATCACAGCAGAGAAATTTTCAAGGCCACTGAAGCTTTTATTCTAGGAAGAAGATACCTATTGTTGGATCTGAGGGAGGACTGTGTTATTGTCTCCAATATCTTCCTCTACTTTCTCCATCACCCTGTTTACAACAGAACTGGTGAACTTTTTTGGCCTTAGGGAAAGCCCATCCACCCTCTTCAGCTGTGATTCGGGGTGGATTCAGGATACTTGTCTTTCCCTGTATTCTTCTGGGTTGTTTGTGTTCTAGCTGTCTCAGCATCTGTTTCTAGGTTGTTCTAGGAAAGGGAGGGCATTGAGGTTGAAGGTAGATGAGATTTCAGTAGGTTTCTTGTTATTGGTCAGAGAGGAGAGAGTGGGCAGGATGGTGACTAGGGAATGTTAGACTTCATGTCCCTGCTAGACTGGATCCAGGTTCGTCTGTGAGGCCCAAACAAGGCATTGTTCCCCTGGGGTGAGGCTTAGCCAGAGAGGAGGGGAAAGCCTCACACAGTGGACCAGGGTTCAGCCATGTAGTAGAGTGTGGTGAAGAAAACTATTGGTCTTGGCTAGGGAGCTCAGGAGCTAGGCAACCCATTCAGGGGCTGAGATTTCAGCTCTTCCCATCCAGAAGGTTTTCTGAACCATAAAGATCAGATAGGGTTTGTCTTAAGTGTTCCTGGTTTGATTTCAGTGGCTGACATGCAGGACTTTCCTCTCCCAAGAAAGGATCTTTTCCCTCTGAGTAGAATCTCTGGCACTGGAAGTCCACAGCATTTAATCTCCATTTACTTTCCTGATCTCTTGGCCCCAGGAGAGGTGAAGGGAGTACTCTGCAATTTGATTGGAGGGCTCCAAAATGCAAAGAATGAACAAGCAGGAAGATGAATGATGACTGACAGGTGTTACTCAGCCCCCTGGTATTCTTGTTGGCTCTTAAGAAAGTCATAGGAAGAGGTGGAGAGAGTCTTAGCTATGTACCAGGTTCCACAAGGCTAAATAACTTGCAAAGGCCCCTTTGTTCAGGAGGACAGGAGTTTCTGAGCCCAGGTCTTTGGTTTCCAACCCGGCAGGCTTCATCCTCCTTGTGTTTCGTCCTCTGCCTCTTGCCCTGCAGGAGTCTGAGGGTGGCCTCTACATCTGCATGAACACGTTCCTGGGCTTCGGGAAGCAGTATGTGGAGAGGCACTACAACAAGACCGGCCAGCGAGTCTATCTGCACCTCCGACGGACCCGGCGCCTGGTAGGGGCTGGGGCAAGGGCTGGGACTAGAGGGGACTAGAGCAGACATGCTCCACAGGGCATTTTGAATCTCTCTGTTCTGTTCTGACCTCCTACTGGCCTCAGTTTTCTCCTTTTACCTACTTTTATTTGTATCATTAAAACTCAGCTCAGATGTTCTTTGGCTCATTTGCTTCCCAGATTAACCCATCCCATCCCCTCTGTCCTCCTCATTTGTTCCTTCCCTGGTGGCCACTGCTGATCCTACCCTTCCTTCCTCATTACAGAAAGAGGAGGACCCCACTACAGGCACTGGAGACCCGCCCCGTAAGAAACCCACCCGGCTGGCTATTGGTAAGAACCACTGCAATCATCTTCTCAGAAGGACCAGGAAAGCCCCAAAAGAATGGGCCTGATCAGTGGCCCTAGAGCTCTGGAGGGAACAAAGTGAAGTGCTCAATCAGAGGAGGGGCATTTCCCTCTGAGGTATGGGGATTGCCCTACTCTTCCTCTTCCCTCCCACCAGGTGTGGAAGGCGGGTTTGACCTCACCGAGGAAAAGTTTGAATACGATGAAGATGTGAAGATTGTCATTTTGCCGGATTACCTGGAGATTGCCCGGGATGGGTTGGGGGGGCTGCCTGATATTGTCAGAGATCGGGTATGAATTTCTTCATGTGATGTGTTGTACAAACATTAACAAAGCTGAAAAGCAAAAGGGTGGAGGGTCCTGAAGGGCTGGGGGTGGGTACTGTCGCTGACCTTCTGTTTCTTCCAGGTGACCAGTGCGGTAGAAGCCCTTCTGTCAGCCGACTCAGCCTCCCGCAAGCAGGAGGTGCAGGCCTGGGATGGGGAAGTACGGCAAGTGTCAAAGCACGCCTTCAACCTCAAGCAGCTGGACAACCCTGCTCGAATTCCTCCCTGGTAAGACCTAGCCCCTCCTCCTGGGGGATCTGGTGGAAGGCAGGGTTGGGAGCAGGGCAGGGAGGGAGACTCAGCAGGCGGGGGGCGGATCTTGGGACTGGCAGGGACCTGCAGTGCCCCCTGTCTCTACCACTTCCATGTACCCCCAACCCACACTGCAGCTAATTTTCTTCTCCCTGGGTCAGTGGCTGGAAGTGCTCCAAGTGTGACATGAGAGAGAACCTGTGGCTCAACCTGACAGATGGCTCCATCCTCTGTGGCCGACGGTACTTCGATGGCAGTGGGGGCAACAACCATGCTGTGGAGCACTACAGGGAGACGGGCTACCCGCTGGCTGTCAAGCTGGGCACCATCACACCTGATGGAGCTGGTAAAACCTTCTCCCCTCCTCCCCCCACCCCCAAACTTAAATGTGTTTTAATTTTTATTAATTTTACATGACACGAATCGTACATAAGTACTTCCTCTTAGTAAAAAAAAAAAATAGTGCGGATGAAGTTAAATTTTCAATTAGCCACCCCTCAATCCTAGTCCCCTTCCTAGAGGTAACCACTATTAGCTGTTTAGTGAGTAGCCTTCCAAACCCACCTAATTCTTTATCCAGCAGGGGTAGAATCCTAATTATTCCAACCCTCACCCTGTTTCACCCCATCTTCTCTAACAGTCAACCCCAGAATGGCTCAGGACCTCACTGATATTCAGGGAAGCCAGGAGGGTTACCCTTACAGGCCAGTCCCTCTGTCCCACCAAGGCCCCTTCAGGGCAGGGGTGGTGGCCAGGACAGTCCTGAGCCACGCCCCACTAGCCCAACACTGTGCCTGCCTTCTGCCCTAGATGTGTACTCATATGATGAGGATGACATGGTCCTGGACCCCAACCTGGCTGAGCACCTGTCCCACTTTGGCATCGACATGTTGAAGATGCAGAAGGTGAGACCTTTTCAACTTGACATTCTAATTGCTGCCTCTAGGAGGCCTTTCTTCCTTGCCTGGTGCTGAGGTAGGGCTTTGGCAAGAGGTACCACAATTAACCCAGTCCCCAAGCATATGTGGGCTTCCTTTGAAGTACTTTCTGGGATCACTTATTCATTCATTGGTTACTTACTGAATATCTACTATGTGCCAGTCACTGTGGGAGTAAGAGGGCATGGTCCTTGCTTTCATAGACTTGTATTCTAGAGGGAAAGGCAGACACTAGTCACATACACAAATAGGTGAGTAATTACAGACTATGTACAATGGGTGTAATGAAAGAGAAGTATAGGTGCTGCAATACTTTCTAGCAAGGGACCTGGCCTAGTCTAGAGGATCAGGGACATTTCCCTGAGAAAGTGATGTTTGAAGGGGCATCTGAAGGATGAGTAAGGGTAACTTTGGGATGGGAACAGCATCCCAGGTAGAGGGAATGGGGTTGACACATGACATCTGTCGTTCAGGTGGAGGCCTGATGACTAACAGGCCTCTGGAAGGCTTGCTTGTGGTCTTCCGGAACATGGGCTAAATGGGTCTACCATATCCCCCATGTTGAGTCCACAGTTCGACAACTTCTAGGTTCCAGCTGGGTGCATTACTAGAGACCCAGGAGAGGTCAATGTAAAAATACAGGGGTTGAGTTTCTTGTCCTAACGTGCCCCTTCCCATGCAGACGGACAAGACAATGACCGAGTTGGAGATAGATATGAACCAGCGGATTGGCGAATGGGAGCTGATCCAGGAGTCGGGTGTGCCCCTTAAGCCCCTATTCGGGCCTGGCTACACAGGCATCCAGAACCTGGGTAACAGCTGCTACCTCAACTCCGTGGTCCAGGTGCTCTTCAGCATCCCCGATTTCCAGAGAAAGTGAGTGGTGCCTCTCCCACTACTGGCCCCTTGGCTCTGTACCCCTAACAGCCCTGGCTTCTCTCCTGGTCGCCAGCCTCTGGGCACACTCTGCCTTTAGCTGCCCTTAGTGCTCTGCATTTTATTCCAGTCTTAAAATAGTTCCTTTTAAACTATGGCTGGCATGCTGTGAGGGGAGCAAGTTCGGTAACTGTACCACCAGCACCCAAACCCACCCAAATCTCACTGCAGAGCAGAACACCAAATCCCAGGCTCTCCGTGGCCTCCTGTCTGACTCGGGTTAGCAGGTGGTCTTTATTTTAGGCCAGTGACATCAGACGAGCACCTAATATGGACATGTAGCACTTGGGGAGAGAGGGTTTTGGAAACTAAGATTTTCTAAAGACAGGCAAATTCTTAGCATAAATGAGTTTACTGTCTAATTGGGAGGGACCTAAGGTATATATGAAAATTTAGAAATCTGTTCAATATGCTACAAACTGCATCCTTATCTCAGGCTGCCTTCTCCCTTCTCTGGCTTTGTCTTGGGGAGGAAGCAGGGAAAGAATGCCTCAAAGCACACTGCATGTTGACATAGTTGTAAGGGGGGAAAGAGCTGGTTGCTGGGGAGATGTGGGCTCCAAGATTCAACCACCAGTAACTCCCCACTCTGTGGGGAGCCAGTTCACTTAAGTCAGTAGATAATTCCCTTTCCTTTTCCTCTGAGCCCAGGCCAAAGCCCCTCCAATTATCCTTCACTTGGCACTTAGGTATGTGGATAAGCTGGAGAAGATCTTCCAGAATGCCCCAACGGACCCTACCCAGGACTTCAGCACCCAGGTGTACGTAGCCAGCCCCTACATATGGAGGCTGTGAAGAGCCTCACTTGCAGCTGTGTGCACTTCCTCTCCTCCATGGCCACCTGGGGTGGGCGGCAGTTTGGCCCCTGGCCTGTCATAAGCTTTCTTATAAGCTTCCTGCGTTCGGTGCATGTTGTCTGCCTTGAGCTGGGTTCCTCTCGAAACTTAAGATTTTTCACATTTTAGAGCTGTCCAAAGAGGGTCATGAGCAGAGTTGAGGAGTTGGGGAGGAGAGGATAAAGATAGCTATCAGAGGGTCATTAGTGTTCAGTTCTGAGCTAAGTGGTTCTCTTGGATGTCATCGTAGGGCCAAGCTGGGCCATGGCCTTCTCTCTGGAGAGTATTCCAAGCCAGCACCAGAGTCGGGCAATGGGGAGCAGGTGCCAGAACAAAAGGTCAGCCTGAGACTCTACCCCTTTCATTATGGGGAGAGGTCTGAGAGATGTCTAAACAAGGCCACTTGGTGGCCTCTGAGCGCCAGCTGAGTCCCTGCCTGGCTCTGCCTAGGAAATCCAAGACGGCATCGCCCCTCGGATGTTCAAGGCCCTCGTTGGCAAGGGCCACCCTGAATTCTCCACCAACCGGCAGCAGGATGCCCAAGAGTTCTTCCTTCACCTTATCAACATGGTAGAGGTAAGGACTTAGAAGATGGCAAGGGTGTTGGGGAGCTCCTTCACACTCATCCATCTACCTTCAGTTCACTCTCTTCTCTCTCCTGCCCTCTGTCAGCCCCAACCTAGTCCCACCCACTGTAACCTGACAGTCCACATGCACTAGGCCTTCCCCATGAGGAGCATTTGCACCTGAGGAGCATAGTAAAGGCAATGATCTTGCACTCGATGAGCTTGCAGACTAGTTAAGGATATACTCAAAACAGTATGAGAATACTTACTGCTTATAAAGAAACATACCAGCACATTCCAATCCAGTCCTGCAGTGCTGTGATGGGACCAGAGTTGCTGAGGGGGAGTTAATTAGGGAAGGCTTGTATGTGTTCTTGCATCCCCATGTCCCTTAGTGTTAGTCTCCCTTCTACTGCCCTCTCTCCCTGACCTCCTAATGAACCTTCCAGGCCCCCATTCCATGCCCTGGCTGCCCAGACCTGCCCACCCTGCCTCTTTCCCATAGAGGAATTGCCGGAGTTCTGAAAACCCTAATGAAGTGTTCCGCTTCTTGGTGGAGGAAAAAATCAAGTGCCTGGCCACCGAGAAGGTTAAGTACACCCAGCGAGTTGACTACATTATGCAGCTGCCCGTGCCCATGGATGCAGCCCTTAACAAAGGTAGGCTCAGTCAGCAAGGCCTGGGTGCAGGTGGAGGCACCTACAGGCCCAGAGCCCTGGGTGGACCAGCCCATGGGGTGCCCTGTTCCACCAGCCAGAGGATCTAACCATTAGGGGGTGGGTAAGATTCGCCTTGCCCTTGGCTTGTTAGTTGAGAAAGGGAGGCAACCTGTATTGGCTGGGCTTGGGGGAGGGGGGAGTAGAGGAGCTGGAGTCGTCACAGACAGAGAGCCAGTAGGACAAGGCTCAGGAAGGGAAAGGGCAGCACCCTCTGATGATGGGTCCACCCATCAATTCTCTCGCCAGAGGAGCTTCTGGAGTATGAGGAGAAGAAGCGGCAAGCTGAAGAGGAGAAGCTGCCACTGCCAGAACTAGTTCGGGCCCAGGTGCCCTTCAGCTCCTGCCTGGAGGCCTATGGGGCCCCTGAGCAGGTGGATGACTTCTGGAGCACAGCCCTGCAGGCCAAATCAGTGGCTGTCAAGTAAGTCCTGTTGGTCTCAGCCTAAGGCTTCCGGCCTATGTCAGAGTAATCCCAAAAGATAACTTTTGGTCTCTTTCCTCTTCTTTCATCCCTTCCTGGTTGGAATCTCAGGGGTGAAACCATTTGGACTGGTAATTGGCTCGAAGGGAACCAAGGGCCCCCAGCAAGAATACACCCGGGTGACTACTGTATCTTACCTTGTCCTGCTCCCTCTCGTGCTTCTCCCATGGGGCAGGGTCTGCTTTCTCATAAGAGCCTCTCTACACTCACTCCCTCGATATGGCAGAGCACAGACACTTAGTACCTGTGGTGGGCAGGATTTACAGCAGATGGCCTTACTTTTTGCCTAGCCGTGTTATTGGCACAGGCTTAGGATCAGAAAGTGTCTTTCAGTCTGAAGGGAATTCAACTACCCGCCCCTTTGCTGCTCCTGCTTAGTAAGGCTTCCATCGCTCCTTATCTGCAGAGGCTCTCTACCTGCCCAGGGGGACAGAAGAGTGTGGAACAGCTTCTGAGAGGACAGTAGGTCTTCTCCCCAGGAGAGGCTGAACCCCAGGGTGGGAGTTTCAGGAGAGGAGAACCTTGGGATTCTCTGGGTACCAGGACATTCTCTCTTCCCTAGGACCACGCGGTTTGCCTCATTCCCTGACTACCTGGTCATCCAGATCAAGAAGTTCACCTTCGGCTTAGACTGGGTGCCCAAGAAACTGGGTATGGCAGCTGGGAAGGGAGGTTACGCAGAAAAAGGGCTCAAACCAGAAGGGGGGCTCACCACATGTAAAGCAGCATCTCTTTGATTCTGCAGTTATGATTTGAAACCTGAAGTGATTTTCATAACTGGTTTTCATTTTGATAATCTTAAAACAATTTTCATGGATCTTACAGACCTTTGACAACTGTAATTTGAGAGCTGTAGATTTAACTTCATTTTCTAGATGAGGAAGTTGAGGCCCACAGAACTATAAAATTCCGTTGTACATACCAGCGGCCCCCTTCCTTGTCTGTAGCTCTAATCTAGACCCAGGACTAGAATCTAGGCCTCCTGACTCCCAGACCCACTGCTATTTTTATTACATGGCAGCTCTTCAGATTGGTTCTTCTCTTAGCAGCTGCTTGTAACAGAGCAGTTCCAAGACTGGGGCAGGGGTTTGAGATTCCCCAAAGTGCTTTACCTGGGAGGGCCTCAGAGCTCTGCTGACGTGACCCTTTTCCTGGTGTTCCAATTGCAGATGTGTCGATTGAGATGCCAGAGGAACTTGACATCTCCCAGTTGAGGGGTACAGGGCTGCAGCCTGGAGAGGAGGAGCTGCCTGATATTGCCCCACCCCTGGTCACTCCGGATGAACCCAAAGGTAGCCTTGGTTTCTATGGCAACGAAGACGAAGACTCCTTCTGCTCCCCTCACTTCTCCTCTCCAACATGTTAGTGACTCTTTTTCCTGCCTGTCTCTCCTTTGCTGATGGGGGCCTTCTCTGCCTTGCCTTCCCCGACCCTGTCCTTTGTGTTTCTCCTGTCCTCCCTTTTAAATTTTCTCTGCCCTCTTTTGATGGACCTGGGGACCAACTAGAGCACTCATGGCCACATTGTCTGTGCGGATGGCATTTGCACTGGCTAATGCCTCTCTACCCTTGTTACCTCCTTTGGGTTGGTGGTGGGGTGGAGAGGGAGCTCATGCTCCAGGAATGGGACCCATTCTGTGAGAAAGGGGAGGGATCTAAGCCTTGATTCTGTGCCTTCAGAATACTGGATTCTTATTTTGTATGGCAATTTTAGTTCTGGAATAAGTGCATTGAGAAAAATGCATGAATGGGTGGTTGGGAGAGGGCTGAGGGGCAGCTGGTATCCCACGGAGTCAGGTCACTGTGCCCACAATTCCCTTCCCCCAGCACCCATGTTGGATGAATCAGTCATCATCCAGCTGGTGGAGATGGGCTTCCCTATGGATGCCTGCCGGAAAGCTGTCTACTATACGGGCAACAGTGGGGCTGAGGCTGCCATGAACTGGGTCATGTCGCACATGGACGATCCAGGTAGGTAGGGGTGGACGACGGGGCAGGGGCAGGGCTGCCATCCCCCCCCCAAACAAAACCTTTCACATCCTGACAGATTTTGCCAATCCCCTCATCCTGCCTGGCTCCAGCGGGCCTGGCTCCACAAGCGCAGCCGCCGATCCCCCGCCTGAGGACTGCGTGACCACTATTGTTTCCATGGGCTTCTCCCGGGACCAGGCCCTGAAAGCTCTGCGGGCCACGGTATGGGCTGTCCTATCTGAGGACTTGGGGCCTCTGGGAGACAAAGCAGGTGGGAGTGAGAGTCCATCCTTTGGGAACAAGGACAATGGGTAGGGCGTGTCCAAGGCTGCAACTCCGCCATTTTGTGGCTGCCATGAAGGAGCCAAGGCCCCAGAACTTGTTAGAAAAAGTAATGCTTCCCTTCTCTCCAAGAACAATAGTTTAGAACGGGCTGTGGACTGGATCTTCAGTCACATTGATGACCTAGATGCTGAAGCTGCCATGGACATCTCAGAGGGCCGCTCGGCCGCTGACTCCATCTCTGAGTCTGTGCCGGTGGGACCTAAAGTCCGGGATGGTCCTGGAAGTAAGTGTCCCTGGAAAACAGGACAAGCCTGGTGGAATCTAGCTCATCCACTACTCCATGTCCCTCGTTCTAAGGCAGCTTTGCTTTCTTCAAGGGTCAGAGGGGTCATATGCTTCCTTCCACTTACATGACTTCCAAGGGCTCTAGGAGACTGAGATAGCTTTTTGACCCAATATATGCCCCCTTTTCCCTGAAACTCTTGTCTTGACTTTGAGCTATTAGATGTCTCTTTGGACTGGCAGTCAAGGATTCCTCTCCCATTTTCTTCTCTGCCCTCTCTCTCCTTCCCTAGAGTATCAGCTCTTTGCCTTCATTAGTCACATGGGCACCTCTACCATGTGTGGTCACTACGTCTGCCATATCAAGAAGGAGGGCAGGTGAGGGGCATTTCGCATGGGGAAATGGTGGTGGGAATGAGTAGGGGCACCCTAGAAATCCTCAGGATATTTGCAGGAGAAGGTAAAAGACAGCCTGATAGGGGGCACAAATACACCAGAGATGAGAGAAACCCTTACTGCAGGGGTTGGCAAACTACAGCCCAAGGGCTGAATCCAGCTACCTGCTCTTGTCAATAAAGTTTTATTGGAGCACAGCCACACTTATTTTATGTACCATCTTATGGTTGTTTTCATGCTGCAACAGGAAGTTGTATTTGTGTCAGAGACCAGATGGCCTGCAAAACCTAAAATATTTACTAGCTCTCACTTTACAGAAAAAGTTTGCTGAGCCCTGCCTTCAGGAATGAATTGGGGTGAGGGTGGGGGTTGTAAAGATACTGGAGGATCTGAAGACACAGAGTAGGGGAGATGGCCCTTGTGGGATTGGGAAGCTCCATTCAGGCAGGTAGCAGGTGGACTGTAGGTTTGGGGACCCAGGCAGAGACTGTTGGGAAACTTTGCCCCAGAATCACTAGAATCAACTCTCCAGGGGTTATGTCTGAGGGACTAAGTTGATGCAACTTGGGATGTCCACTCTGTTCATCCTTTTCTGTTGCTTAACTCCACTTTCCCAGATGGGTGATCTACAATGACCAAAAAGTGTGTGCCTCTGAGAAGCCGCCCAAGGACCTGGGCTACATCTACTTCTACCAGAGAGTGGCCAGCTAAGAGCCTGTCCTCACCCCTTACCACTGAGGGCAGGGGACAGACCAGCCGGCATGAGGGATAGAGACTGAGGGGTGGACCTCAGCCCCCTGCTCTGCACCCTTTTTCTTTTTGTCCCCAGCAGCAGGGAAGAAGCTGGAGGCCATGGAGAATGGCCAAGCCAAGGGGAGGGGGCACTCTATAGACTTTGGGGATAGAGCAGGAAGGGGAAAGGAGGGGGCCGACTGCCTGTCTGGAAGGAGACTCGGATGTTTCCCGACCCTCGAATCCCCAGTGCTCTGCTTCTCTGTGTAATTCTGCCCAGCCTCCTGGTGTGGAGGGGGGTCTTACTGTGTATGGATGTAGCTCTGTGCATCCTCTTCCAGGGGAGGGAGTGTCTATGCCCCCTCCCCCTTTGTGTTTGCTCCCTGTGTGGCTGGGCAAGGGAAGGGACTGAGGGAAATGGGGACCCTCCCTCACCTTCCTGCCTCAGTCTTGTCCCCACCCTGTCTTTTCCCTGTCCTCTGGAAAATGCCAAAATACACGATGTGAATAAAAGTACAATGGCTAACTTGTGTCCTGTTACCATGGGAGCAACTTACCGTCCCTGGGGCTAGCAGGTAGGCCAGTTTCAGAGAACTCCCTGCCCTGTCCCCTTGCCTCACAGGCAATTCTTTAATTTTCAATAGTCCTGGAACTCTGGGGAAATTGGTGCAAATTGGGGGCCAATCAGAGGAGGTCATTTATGGCAGCAGAGGAGATCTGAGGGGTGGGGCTGGAGCTGAAGGAAGCTGAGTGGGGTTGTCAGATCAGGGAGAGTGGGGTCGAGTGGATGAATGCCTAGCACAGAGCAAAGGAAAGGGGGAGAGTCGAGGCCTTCCTCCCAGCAGTCACACAGGCCGGGGCCCATTTCTCAAATGTCCTCAGTGGCTGGGGTGCCCCCGGCCCCCACCCTGCCTTCTTTGGTCAGGCTTTGGCCAGCTAGATTAAAGAGTGGAGTCTCGCTGGGGGAGCCTGCAGGCTTAGTGACTGCCTCCTCAGCAGTAGTTTCTACTGTGCCCCTGTGAGCTGCGCCCTTCCCCTTCCAGCCCTGCAGTTGCCCCTTAGCTCTGGGACTAGACTTTCCCTGGGTAGGTCAAGGGTGGCTGCTCAGCAGTTGGGTCCAGCCACTCGGACGGCGGAAGGGAGCTCCCTTTCCCTGAGTGGGAGAGAAGCCCCTCTAGCTGCGGCCGCCCTGGCGCCCAGGGGCCCAGCACGGAGCCGGCCCTGCAGCCAGCTCCTCTTGGAGCGGCCTCTGGCCCTCTGGGAGCTGGAGTCGGGAAGTGGGGGATGCCCTGAGCCCAAGGGCTCGCAGTGCTCGCCGTCGCCCTCAGTCTGCCAACGGAAGCAGAGGCGACTCAGCGACCCCCGCCCCCGCCCCTAGAACGTTGCTACAAGAAAGGGGGGAACGTCGTCAGAACCTTGCAACACCGGGCGGGCGGCGGGCGGCGGGCGGCGGGACCAGGGGGAAGGACTTCCAGGCAGGGGGCCGGGCTAGGCATGGCTGAGGACGACGAGGAGGCGGAGTTCTGCCTCTCTGCGCTCTACATAAGCGGCCAGTGGCAGCGGCTGCGCGCTCAGACTGACCTTCAGTGTCCCCCTCATAAGGCCATGGCTCCCTCCAGGAAGTTCTTCGTTGGGGGGAACTGGAAGATGAACGGGCGAAAGAACGCCCTGGGGGACCTCATCAACACTCTGAACGCGGCCAAGGTGCCAGCCGACACCGGTGAGCCCACGCCAGGAGGGCTCGGGGCCGGCCGGCGGGCTGGGCCCGGCTGCTCCGCTGGGGACCGGGGCCCTGGGGGGTCTGGCATCGCCCCGGAGGCGCAGTGGCCCCGCAGCCGCAGTCTCGGGGGCGTGCCGGGGGACAAAGGCAGGGCCTTGGGGGTGGGAAAGGGTTTTGAGAGTCGCGGGGAGAAAGGGGGACCCGGGGCGCGGGCTAGGGCTGCACCAGCCAGGAGCCGGGGGCACGAGGGGAGCCTGAGCGCCCGCGGGCGATGGGGAGAAGCGGGCGACGGGCCCGGAGCGTGGGGGCGGGTGGGGGCGGGCGGAGCGGCGGGCTGAGCGTGCGTGCGGGCTCCCAGCTACCTGCCCCCTCGGCAGCCGGCTCCGTGCGCCGCCGCACGTAGCCGGAGACTCCTCCCAGCGCCTTGCAGCGCCTCCATCGCTCCTGAGCCGCCCTGCTCTGAGCCCCCTTGGTCGCCTGGGCGACTCTTGCCTTCCGCGGAAGGGGCTGAGCTGGTGCAAAAAGCCTGAGTCATTTGGGAATGAGGAGCGATCCTACAGCTCTCCCCAACCTGGAAACGGGGAAGCACGTGGCTCTATGAGCTAGTCAGCTTCCTGCCGCCCACAGGCAAAGGGTGCTGCCCTCTGCCCTTCTACTCCCACCCCACACAGAACCACGGGCCCAATCAAATGCAGCACCCCCTTCTGGTTTATTCCCCAGAGACCCTAAAACAGACTCCAGGACTTAGCCCCTTCTCCTTTCTTCTCTAAAAATCTTCGCCTTGCTGGAGGAGGGCAGGGGCCCCAGAGAATGCGGAGTCTGGGAGGTGCCCACGCCCAGAATAGCCAAGGGGAAATCGGAGCCACAGCTGTTAAAAGACCAGAGAGCAGAGCAAGGGCCTCTTAGGGGCACCTGGAAGGCTCCAGGAGTTGGGTGCTGGCCCAGCCCAGGACAGGGAGTGGGCAAAGGTCATCTTGCTGGAGTGAAAAGGGGAAGGGAAGCAGAACTAAGCAAACGGGTGCAGGCTGGGAGCTGTGTGCACTGGCTGGGGAGCCTGGGCCACGAAGGCTTCCTCGTGGTCTCATGCACCTGTGCCACCACCTCGTCCTCAGAGGTGGTCTGTGCACCCCCCACCGCCTACATCGACTTCGCCCGGCAGAAGCTAGATCCCAAGATTGCTGTGGCTGCTCAGAACTGCTACAAAGTACCCAACGGGGCATTTACTGGGGAGATCAGGTGAGAAACAGGCCAGGTGGGAGAGGGGTGTGCAGGAGCCCTTGCTTCGAAAGCCACAGGGGGCCTCCCTGCTGAGTCTTGGCTTCATCCCTTCCTTTAGCCCAGGCATGATCAAAGACTGTGGCGCCACGTGGGTAGTCCTGGGGCACTCAGAGCGAAGGCACGTCTTTGGAGAGTCGGATGAGGTTAGTAACCAGGAGGGGAGCTAAGTGATATCTTATTCCACATGGGGTGTCTCACCAAGACTGTTCCTCAACAGCTGATTGGACAGAAAGTAGCCCATGCCCTGGCGGAGGGACTCGGAGTAATCGCCTGCATTGGGGAGAAGCTAGATGAGAGGGAAGCTGGCATCACTGAGAAGGTCGTTTTTGAGCAAACCAAGGTCATCGCAGGTATCTCTAGGGAAAGGGACCTTTGAACCTAGCCAATGTCACGGAGCCCCAGAGGGTGTGGTGTGATGTCCTTCAGCGTGCCTTGAGCCCCAGACTAATCCAGGAGGGCCACCATCATTCACACCCCAGGGGACAGTGGCTGGCTAGCTCTGTCTGTTCACTTTTCTCTCCATCTCTGCTCTTTGCCCTGCAGATAACGTGACCGACTGGAACAAGGTCGTCCTGGCCTATGAGCCTGTGTGGGCCATTGGTACGGGCAAGACTGCAACACCCCAGCAGGTAGAGGAGCCCAGGAGCCCTGCGTGTGTGGCCACAGAGACTCACCTGGGCGGACCCTTCATCTGGCAGACACGATGCCCCCAGTCCCAAGAGAGTGACTTGTCCAAGGCCAACCATCCTGGGAACCAGCCAGGATTGGGTCCCTGGTGTTCTGACCTAAATCCCACAGCTCTTGTCCCAAAACCACACTGCCTCTCTTCTCTGGGGCCCCATTGTTTTCTCCCCTTTGTGTGGGAGGCAGAAATGGTCTTACTTAGCCTGGCTTCTGGTTCTAGGCCCAGGAAGTGCACGAGAAGCTCCGGGGATGGCTCAAGTCCAATGTCTCTGAGGCAGTGGCTCAGAGCACCCGCATCATTTATGGAGGTGAGTGGGTATGGCCCCAGCCCAGGGTGGGTGGGCTGAGAGCTGGACTGAGCCCCCCTCACACACCTTACACAGCTGGTAGAGGTGGAATACACCACCCCATCCTTGCTCAGTCCCTCTCTCTTTCCCCTTCCCAGGTTCTGTGACTGGGGCAACCTGCAAGGAGCTGGCAAGCCAGCCTGATGTGGACGGCTTCCTCGTGGGTGGCGCCTCCCTCAAGCCCGAATTTGTGGACATCATCAATGCCAAGCAATAACCCAGCCATCTCCCCTAGTCCCTTCCTGCGGAGCCTGGGACTTACTGTCCAGAAGCCTGATAACTGCCCCCCACACGTGCTTCTCATGGCATCACCGGCCCCCCGTCTCGTGGTCCTCATGCAAACTGTACCTCCCTGTATTGTTTACACCTTCCCACTGTAATGGTTGGGACCAGGCCAATCTTTTCCAACTACTGGTTGGAGCTAAGCTTGTCACCAAGGTGGCTTCTCCTTGGCTGAGAGGTGGAAGGGTGAAGCTTGCTCGTGGGTCCCCTCAGTCCCCAGTGAGGGCAGGAGAAACCGTTCTCTTACTCTATCACCATAAGGCCAGGGCTGCCACCCTCTCCATGGTGCCGACGCCTGTGTATGTGTGTGCCTGTGCGCAATCCTGTGTGTGGAAATAAACACCTGGCACTAAGCCTTGTAGTTCCTCCTTCACTGGACTTGCCTGTACAGTGTCCTTTTTCCTTTTTGAAGCAGCACAGGACCCTACCCCTTGTGCAAAAAAAAAGACCATGAGCAGATTTCTAAATAACACATCTCTTACAGTTTTTACTTGAAAAAGATGTCTTGTGTACCAGGCTACCACAGCCTTAAATAACAGCTCCCTCCCTCCCTCTGGGTGGCTCTGGGGCTGGTGAGCTCCCGAGCTTAGGAATGTGGGGTAGGGGCCCAGCCTCTCCACCCCCCACACACCTCTAGCCTCACTGGCTTTAAATAGCTGGTCTTGGCCAGCCGTGGTCTCCCTCTCCCAGGTAGGAGTGGTAGCACGGGGGTCACTGGTAGAGCAGGTAGCGCTTCATGGCAGGGGGCAAGGGCAGAGCAGATACCTGGCCAAGCCGGGTATCCCCCAGGGCATGGCGCACGCACAGGCGGCTCAGGTGCAGAAGGGAGTGTGGCTCCGCTGGGGGAGAGAAGGAGGGGAAGGTGAGTAGGGTGTAGCTACCAGCCAGACATCCTCAAACTACAAGGGCTTGCCCAGGTTCCCTTCTGGTTTCTTGTTCTGAGTCTTACCCTACCTTGGCCAAGGGGGAGATCTAAGGGACCCCGGAGTTGTGCACCTGCTCTTGGGGTGCAAGGTATCGCAGCTAGAATTTACCCATCCCCAGGGTCAGCTAGGGATGAAGGTCTAGCCAAGGCCCTCTCAGCAACAGGCCAAGGTGGCTGTGACAGATGGAGCTGGCCCAGGCTTTGAGTCCCAAGAGGCCTCAGATCTTGGGCTGCTGAGGTGAAAGGAGGGATGGCTTCCACCCCGGGCAGGAGACTCTACAGCTGCAGAGAACGGGGGCAATCAGCCCCAAGCCCTTGCCCCAGTTGCTCCCTTGCATCCCTGCCCCAAGTCCCTGTCCCCTTGGCTGCTCTCCTTCCTCGTACTCAGGGCCCCAATGGCTCTATCCTGGGGTCTGACTGAGGAAGGAAGTAGGTATGTGTCACAGAGACACACCCTGGGTGCCTGCCACACTGCCAGTCCTCTTCCTTTTGAACCTGTATGTCTAGCCCAGCCACCATTTAATCCTTGCACCTCTTGCTCCGGGGGGCTGATCCCTAGAGGGTCTCCCTGCATTCTGAAAGTTCAACACTTACTAACCAAAAAAACTTGGTTTTCCAAGCCTGGATTTTACCTCTATGACTGTTGAAACCCCTTAGCCATCATGCCTGGCCCTGGGGTAGGAGACAGGTGGGAAGAAAGTCTACCCCCTCTGCTCGTTAGACATTGAGCTCCCATCCCAACCCACTCCCACCAGCGACAGGCCCCTCTCCCCACACCTGCCCCAGGCCTCACCTCTCCTTTCTCCCAGGTAGCGGATGCGGACCTGGCACTGGCCCCAGACAGCACTTACTGCCGGGTAGAGGGTCCTGCCTTTCAGTCCACGGAAGGCTGGCCCCAGGTAGGTGCCCCCAATAGCGTAACCCAGAGTTCCCTCCTCCATGTCCAGAACTACCAGCAGCCTCTCTGGCACCTCCAGCTGCTCACCCTGAGGTCCGGCTGGGTACTGAGGGGCCCCGGGCCCCTTGCTCTGATGGTACAGCTTTCCCCGCCCGAGGTCCCAGCCCCACGACTCGCTGTTGCTGCCCAGCAGCGCCGCATAGTGGTCAGCCTGCAGCGGGGCGAGCGCCGTGGCCACGCCCACCACCGCGTGGGTGCCCCTCTGCTCAGGGGGCCAGCTGACCTCCCAGGCGTGCAGGCCCCTCGAGTAGCCCCTTTTGCCCCGAGCCCCATCAGTACTCTGGGCCACGGGTCGACGCTCAAAGCACAACCCCCCTTCCTTGACCTCGATGTTCTCGGAGCAGTCCTTGGGGTTCCAGCCGTGGCGCCGTTGGGTCCCCAGGTCAGGAGGGGGCGCGGACAGCAGCTCCTCCAAGCCCTCGGGACAAGAGAGGTCAGGGTACAGGGCCTGTGGGGTAGGGGTGCTGCTGCTGCCCCCTGCCAGGGCCGTCTGGCCCATGGAGGTGAGGAGCTGGAGGACTCCCCGGAAAGAGTCTTGCCGGAGCGTCTCCCTTCTGAAAGTTGAGCTGCAGTTCCGGGCTGATCTGGAGGGGAGAAGAGAGAGAAGGGGGTTCTGAGCCGCGGGATGCTGGCGGGTGCTCCGCACCCAGGCGCCCCATCATGCCGCCCGCCCCCTCCGGCCGCTGTCGGGCTTTGCCCGCACTCCCTGCTCTTCGCTCCCGCAGTGCTCCAGGCCCATTGCCCCTGTTGCCCTCACCCCATCTGTCCCGAGGCTCCCAGGACTCCTGCGAATCCGTCCCCTTTGAGCCTCACCACGGGCACTCCCGACCGTCCCCCAGGCCCGCCCCGGGCCCCCGCCAGCGCCTCCGAACCTCGCTCGGCTTCCCAGCCCCGGACGTCGACCGCGCCTCAGCGGGAGCCCAGGCGCAGGCAGCCGAGGCGCGCCGAGCGCAGACCGCCGGCCGCTTCCGCCCGCGGCCCCGCCCCCAGGCCGCGCCCCGCCCGCGGCCCCGCCCCCAGGCCGAGGGAGCCCCCCGGAGCGGTTAACCCTCTGGCCCCGCCCCAGGCCCCGCCCCCGCGGCGAGGTCCGCAGGAGCGGTTAACCCTCTCCTCGCCGCTACGAAGTTCGCACCGGCGGTCCGGGCTCAGAATCAACCCTTTGAGGTTGTCATTGTCTTGGGATCCCGGGAGTCACCTATTCACCACCTTCAAGACTCTGAAGCGGCCTCAGGGCAGCCAACTTCTGAGCCCCTGCGGATGAGGGGCATAGGGTCAAGGAGGGGCTTCCATTGTGCGGGTATAGATGGATTGCCATTTCCCTGCGATTCTGGATCACGTTTCTGGGCTGGCCCGTTTCTGCCCAGGGTGGTGGGTCGGCCTGCGCCCCGTCTCAGGTTTTAGGCTCTGTGTTCCGTTTCGCGCCTGAATTGTTGCTGTCACAGTTCTCTGTGGTATTGTAAGTCATCATCCTGGAAGTCAATCCATTCCTGAGCTGTTGGTCTCATTTGGTAGTGAGCGAAGCTATGCCAATTAGCTGTGTGATCTGGGGGAGGTTGCCAAACTTCTCTAAACCTGTTTCCTCTTGTGTAAAATGGGAATAAAGATGGTAGGCACCTCACAGGGTGGTTATGGAGTTGAAATAATCCATGTAAAGCCTTAGCCCAGAGCCTGGTACATAGTATGTACTCACTAAGCATAGCATGTACTCATTAAGTATTATTACCATTTACTGAGTGCTGGCTTGATAGGGAGGCAATACAGTATAGTGGTGAAGGATGCCACTGTGGAATCGGACTGACTGGGGGGAAATACCTGAAGGCCAGTATGCATGTGATCTTGGGCAAATTACTTAGCCTCTGACTACCTCTGTTTCTTCCTCTGCAAAACAAAGATAATGTTAGTATATTCTTTATAGGGTCTACTGAGGATTAAATGAGGTTGTATACATATGAAGCACTTAGAACAGTTTCTGGGTCAAAGTTAATGATTTCTGTTAAGCACTGGATATTAAGCAGTGAATCCTTAAGGAGGTTCCAAGGACATTTATAAAACAGTTTATCATGTAGTAAGTGAAATGATATAAAGTACTACAGGAATAAAAAGGATGGGATTTCTAACTAGGAGTCAAGCAGTTAGGAAAGGAAAGCGTTCCAGAGGAAGTGATACCTGGGCTGAATCTTAAAGAATGACTAAGAATTGGCCCGACAAGTATTAAAAAGAGAACTACAAGTGTTGGCGAGGATTTGGAGAGATAGGAACACTTCTTCACTGTTGGTGGGAATTCAGAATGGTACAGCCACTATGGAGGACTGTTTGGCAATTCCTAAAGAAGTTGAATATAGACTTGCCACATGACCCGGCAAAACCACTACTGGGTATATACCCAGAAGAACTGAGAGCAGTGACACGAACAGACATCTGCACACCGATGTTCATAGCCACATTATTCACCATTGCCAAAAGGTGGAAACAACCCAGGTGTCCATCAACAGATGAATGGATAAACAAACTGTGGTCTATTCACACGATGGAATATTATGCAGCTGTAAGAAGAAATGAAGTGGGGGTTGGATGTGGCTCAACTGGTTGGGCGTCCCTCTCCCATATGGAGGGACCCGGGTTCAATCCCCGGGACCTCCCGGTAAAAAAAAAAGAAGAAATGAAGTCATGAAGCATATGACAACATGGATGAACCTGGAGGACATTATGTTGAGCAAAGCAAGCCAGACGCAAAAATTTATATGTATCCATTACATTTAATTGAGAAATGCATATATTTATTCATCTGTGTTTACTTTTTAGTTTTTAATTGTTTATATTTTCAATTGTTAAATGTACAAAATAAATGTAAAAAAAAAAAAAAAAAAAGAATTGGCCCAAGAGGTGATTCTGCAGTTTGGTTTGAGTTTAGGTTCCTGCACGTAGAATATTCCAGACAGAGAAGTCAGTATGAAAAAGGCAAGAAGCTGTAGTGGGCTTGGGAAGAACCGTCATCCAGATTGCTGCAATGAGGAAGGAAGAAACAAGTCTTAAGAGAAGTAGCACCAGATCACAGAGGCCTTGCAGGCCAAGTTAAGGAACGTAAATGTTATCCTGCAGGACAGATGGGTTATGGGGAGCTACCGTAAGAGAGCAGCAGGAGACGGTCATTGCCAAAGATGCCTTTCAGAAAGACCTTCCTGGCAGCAGTGTAGGCTTCAAGAGAAATAAGACTGGGAGTGAGGAGACCAGTTTCAGCAGCCCAGGTGACAAGTGTCTAGAGTGGTAGAAATAAGGATGAAAAGAATTCAAGAGACATTGATGAAACTGCAAGATTTGGTAGCTGATTAGATGCTAAGGTGAGGGAAAGGAAAGAGGAAAAAAAAGGGTGGGGGAGAAGCCTGGGTTGGAAGGTGCCACCACCAAGCAAGATGGAGATGCCAGAAAGAGGTACAACCAGAAAGAGGTAGCACTTGGGGCAGATGGAAGGAAGTGGGCAGAGAGATGGTGAGTTCAGTTTGGAACACATTCCCCTCCCCCGCCCCATGGTTCCATCTGTTCGCTAGTTTGTTTGTTTTTTTTAAAGGTTTATTTCTCCAATCTTAGGACCTTCCGGAGTGGAGAGAGGCTACTCAATCTCTTGTGCCACCTCAGCTCCCTGGTCTGCTGCATCTTTTAGTGTCTCTCTTCTGTGTCTCTTTTTGTTGAGTCATCTTGCTGCAGCAGCTCTCCACGTGGGCCGGCCAGTACTTCCACATGGGCCAGCACTCTGCGTGGGCCAGCTCTCCATGCGGGCCAGCTAGCTTTTCACCAGGAGACCCCAGGAATTGAACCTTGGACCTCCTATGTGGTAGACGGGAGCCCAATCACTTGAGCCACATCCATTTCCCTGCTTGTTGTTTTTGCTTGTTGTTTGCACTCGTGTTTGCTCGTTGTCTGCTTGTTATTTTGTTTTATTTGGGTTTTTTTTTTTTTTGCTTGTTGTCTGTTCTTGACTGTTTTTTCTTTAGGAGGTGCTGGGAACTGAACCCGGGACCTCCCATGTGGGAGGCAGGTGCTCAACTGCTTGAGCCACATCCACGCCCCTTGAACATGTTTTTTGAGGGGCCTGGGGAACCAGATGGAACCATCAGAGCACACTTGAAAATGGCAGGTCTGGAGGTGGAGCAAGAGGCCTGGGCTGGAGAGATAAACGTGAGAGGTGTCAGCCTTTAGTCAGTAGTTGAACTATGAGAGTCGATAAGGGGACCCAGAGAGAGTGTAGAGTGAGAGGTGGGTCAAAGAGGATATAGTGAAGCTGAAAATTCAGGTGTGAATACTTACAAGATTTTTCTGGTCAGAAGTCATTTGCAAGTCTTGTTGAGAAAGCAGGTGTGCAGAGTGTTAGGCGGGAGTCCAGGCTGCAGGGGCTAGACTAGCACTTTGAGTGCCAGGATTGTGCTACAAATTACACATGCTCTGGGGAGAGAGGGTGGGGAAGGGGAAGGTGACAATTATGTCCATGGTCAGAAGATTACCTCTGAAAAATTGTTCTTAATTTCTCCCATCTATTGGGTATCAGCATGTGAATTTTGTGTAAAAAAAAGAAAACCTTATGCGGCAGTATATATACAATAATGTACAGAATATAAGTTTGAACAATTTAGTTAAATAAAAAGCATATTAAAAAGAAAGTGGTGAACCTTGAATCATGAACACTTGTCATCGACCCGTCCTGGATATTCGTGCCAGTTTATGAAAACAATAATAATGAGACCATGGTTGTAGACAGAGGCCTGTGATGAACATTAGTACAGGACCCATGGGATGACCAAACTGAGGAAGATTTGGGGTCAAGAGAGGGAGCCTAAACCCTGGCCAGCTCTGGCTCAGCTCAAGAAATGGACTGCACAGGCTCACCTACTGCTGGCTGTTTAAAACATGATACTCACCAATTGATGCCATTGAATCTCGAGCTGCTTGAATATATGTTGATAATTGCTGATATATTCCTCAATGCTACAAGTAATTCTAACATTTAAGCTTTTTTATCTAGATGTAACAGATTAAAAGTACACTCCTCTTAAATGGCTCAGTGAAGTTTTATATATGTATACACTTGTGGACTACCACGCAAAAGAGCAAGGTAAAGAACATTTCCAGCAAAACAGAAGGCTTCTTGTTGCCCTTTCACCCAACCACACACTCTCAAAGGTAACTATTTGATCTCTATCACTATTAATTAGTTTTGCCTGTTCTTCCATTTCATATAATGAAACCATACAGTATGTACTCTTTTGTGTCTGACTCTTAACATTATGTCTGTGAGAGTCATCCATGTTACTGCATGTAACAGTAGCTTGTTACTTTCATTGTTTTACAGTGTTCCCCTGTATATCAATAAAACAATTTACCCATTCTACCACTGACAGACATGTGAGTTGTTTCTAGTATTTTGCTATTACGAAGAAAGCTACTATGTATGTTATAGGGCAAGTTATTTGGTAGGCCTAGGCACTCATTTTTGTCAGGTGCATCCTATGTGCAGAATTGCTGGATCATAGGAAATTACAAACGTATAGCTTCAACCACATGTGATTTTCAGGTTTTCCTCCATGTGGGATTTGATTCAGAAATTAAATCATGCAGGTATTTTGCAGCATGGAATACTTCAGCAAATTTATGAAGATTTCACCTGATTGTCTCTTCCTGTTCACCTTATCTTTGTCTTCTGGGGATGATTTTTTATCAGTTCCTCAAACTTTTTATTAGTGTTTCTCTGTGACTCTTAAAAAGCTCTTCAATTTCTTCCTCAAAGATGTCCTCAAAGCCACCACGATCCACTTGCTAGGCCACTTAACAATGAGTTTCACTTCTTTGTCAAAAGAAAACCCTTAAAATCCTGAACATATTCTTCCCAACATGCATTGATCAGTTCAGCCTTCATTGCTTCCACTGGCTTTTTAAGATAATGGAACTGGCAATACTGAAGGACTCCAACTCAACATCACATTAAGACTAGAGGTGAGCGGATGAGTGGTTGAGCATCTGCTTCCCATGTACAAGGTCCCACGTATGATCCCTGGTACCTCCTAAAAAAAAAATTCGAGTCTGGGAGTCTAGGAGGCTTCTAAGCCTCATCACAATGGTAACAACTGTTTTATTATTTTGGGATATATTTATTCAGAGAAAAGACTCCTGTGGACTTCAGTGAATATTTGTCTGTGCTTCTTTGGGGATATTGTTTGGGAATTTTTGAATAGCTATGCAGGCCATAGCTATGCAACTTATCTAGTTGGCTTGTAGTTTGTTTTTTAATATAAAAATTTTTAATTTACTATACATATTTAAATTTTAGGAAGTGACTAGGTAGATGCACTTTTTTCTGTAGGTTTAGTTTGTTCTTTTTTTTTTTTTTTTTTTTTAAAGATTTTATTTATTTATTCATTTATCCCCCCCTTGCTGTTTGTGCTCGCTGGGTCAGCTAACCGCGCCGTGTGGGCAGGCTTGCCTTCACCAGGAGGCCCCGGGAACCAAACCAGGGGCCTCCCATATGGTAAACGGGAGCCCTACTGATTGAGCCACAGCCGCTTCCCAGTTTGTTCTTTAGTTACCATTTTCTGCGCTCTGTCCAATAGCTTATCCCATATTATAAAATGTGCTTTTAAGTGAAGAGGTAAAGATAGACCCTGGAATCTTCGTACAAGACTTGGCTGGGTGGCTTGAAGATTGTGAATCGCTGATACTTCATACTGGAAACAAATACTTGTCTTAGGCCCTCGCATCTACGAAGTCACCAAATCTGTGCAGCTTGACTATTCTTTCAGGGTTCTGAGATGGCTTCTCTGCCATTAAATCTATTTTGTTACCTCTCTGGCTTCTTCTTTTTCTCTGCCTTTTCCTTAAATGTGGTTGTGATGGTTAAGTTCATGTGGCAACGTAGCTAGTTGTGATGGTTTGAACAGCTTGTAGTTTGAAAACTTGAATCAAACAGGAGTATAGTATCAGAATTTTTTTCATGATCCAAAATAATTTTCACATTTTTGCCTCAATTGTTATCTCACTGATTTTTAGACTTAGCTTAAGTACTTTATTCAAATCACATGACTGCTAAGGACTTTTTGATGTAATTTATTATCAGATTAAGTACTTTCCTCACTTCAACTTTTTTTTTTTAAGATTTATTTACTTTATTTATCCCCCCCACCCTCCTCTAGATGTTTCTGTCTGTCTGCTCATTGTTTGCTTGCCTTCTCCAGGAGGCATCAGGAACCAAACCCAAGACTTCCCACATGGGAGGCAAGTGCCCAACAGCCTGAGCCACATCCACTCCCTCTGGGATGCAGCATCTGCTGGCTTGTGGCATCTGATCATTTAGGTGTCTGTTCCTTGCGGTGGGTGCGGCATCTGCTCATATTCTTTAGGAGGCACCAGGACTCGAACCTGGGACCTCCCATGTGGTAGGCAGGTGCCCAACTGATTGAGTCACATCTGCTTCCCTTCAACTTCCTTTTGACCTGTTCTGTATCTCCTGGTTATTTTTTTCATCAATTTTACTTCTTTCTAACTGTATGCACTTTTTTTTTTTTTCTTTTGTATGCACTTTTAAAGAAAGAGAAATCAAAGACAAAATAATCACATGTTTTTTGTTTTTTTTGAGGTACCAGAGCCGGGGATTGAACCCCACTGGCTCCAGAGTTGGTTTTTTCATTTGTTTGCTTGTTTTTGTTTTGTTTTGTTTTGTTTAGGAGGCACCAGGAACTGAACCTGGGACCTCCCATGTGGAAAGCAGGCTCTCAACTGCATGAGCCACATCTGCTCCCCTGCATGATATTTTTAATGGCCTTTCAAAAGAGTTGTTGAGAAATATTGCTTATCTATATACTGCATTTAAAAAATCTGCTTCTGCCTCTCACATCAATATGGGTAATGGGAAGTTTGTGTACAAAGATATTCAATGGGCTCTGTTAATAGTTATGTGAGTATTGGGAACTCCATATTTTATGAAGAGCTAGCAATTAGGTTTTTTTTTTTTTTAATTTTAATTTTATTTTTTAATTAGAGAAGTTGTGGGCTCAACAATAATTTAAATTATTCTGGGTGGGTTTTGCTGCCTGTTCCTCCACAGACAGGCTCAGCGACAGTTTACACACTTTTTGAGGTTGAAGCGGTTTCTAAAACTGTTAAGTCAACCTTGGCTGGTTTTGAAATCCTTACATCCAAAGGCTGTCTTCTCTGGGGGGAGGTTTGAACTGTGACTTCAGACTATGAGCTTTTCTTTTTCTCCCCCCACATATTGCCATTGTTTGTCACATTTCTGTAACTGTTTAATGCCCTTTCCGGCTTCATCAACTATTTATCACAAGTACTTTGCTGTCACTGTAGCAGTTGGAGGAGCATTTTGATGATCTGGAGTCATAAATTCCTCCAACCTTGATTGCATATGCAGGTTTTTGAGGCCAAATTTATGTGCCACATTGGAGGTAAGCCAGTTTTCCTCCCAGCATTGAAAGAAAATTACTACTTGGTTGGATGCCAGTTGAAGTGGTTGGACTGCCTTCAAACCGGTCATGTTATATGGAAGGGAGATATCGTAAAACCTTAGAATTGCAGCCTTACAAGATGTACACACTGAAGAGACCCTGGAGAACTGGGGCCAAGAGAACACCATATTCCAGTCTCCCATTCACACTCGCGTGGAACGGTGGCTGGCCACTTTATCCCAGACTTAAACTGAGCACTGCTGAAATTAGGGTAAATGTGTCATGAAACACCATATTTCATTCAACCCTACAATAAAGATACTATGCCAACTTTTAAGGATTCACAAACCGAGGCTTTAGAGAGGTTAAACAGCTTGTCCACAGAGCTGGCAAACAGCAGCGTCAAGACGCAACCCAAGGACACTCACTAACAAACGCACCGGCGGGGAGGAAATGGCGACGGCGACTGCAGAAAACATATAAGCCTGGGACTCCCCGCCGCCACCCCACACGGCCGTCCAGCCCCTAGGAGCAGCCGGGGCCTCAGGTTACATAATCGCTGCAAAGCCCGCGGCTAGCTGCACGCTGACTCAGGCCTGCCCGTTGGTCACGTGGACGATCACGTGAGCGCGGGGCGGCGGCCCGGCGTGCCTAGCGCGCCCCGCAGCGGTCGCAACTGAAGAGGGGCCTCCGCCCTGCCGGCTCCGCCCGCCTCGTCGGCCCGGAACTAAGCCGCAGCCGCAGCCAGCAACCCCCGCCCTCGCCAGCCTCCTCCTGGCGCCCGGGTTCTCGTCTGGAACGTTCTGCTCGGGAACAAAGGCCCTAGGGCGGAGGCGAGGGCCTCCGAGCTGGTTCCTGCGAGAGCAGTGGAAGGAAGGCACGGCGGGCTTGGGCAGATCTCATAATTGTGCCTCACACCCCGAGTTTATTTTTACAGGGCTAGATTCCACTGTCCCTCAAAAATGTTTCCTTGCTTCCCCATCCTCTCTCACGATAGTTTTGTCTAGGGATCCTCCACTGGCAGAGAATCATTTTGTTCACCTTGGAGGAGGGAGGCCGGAACTAGGAGACACCCAGATTATGTTAGAAACTGCAGTAAAAAAAGAACAACCCTATTATGAAAATAACCGTTCCCTCCTAAACTCTGACAACCCTACCTGGATCGGTCAGCCATCGACGTCTTCCCTGCCAAATCTAATGCCCTTTTGTTTATCCCTGTGGCTTTAAAAAATAATATTTCAACGTTTTCTAGTTTTCTGCATGTCAGAGCCCTGCAAAAGTGTGAGAGTTCACAATCTACATTTTAAGATCCTTGGGCAACTTCTATACACATTAATATTTGAGATACTACAGAGCACTCACTAGAAGAGCAAAGATGTATCATGATTTTTATTGCAGCATTACTTATGTTAACAATTTTTTAAAAAGTCAATATTCATCAATAGGGAACAGTTAAAAATTACAATATAGCCACATAATGGAGACTAGACAACTACAAAAAAAAGACGTAGATCTATGTTTAGTGATATGAAAGATGTCCACGACATACTATTAGATGAAAAAAACCCAAAAATCCAGTTGATGAACAGTATGCATATTTGTTACCATTTTTGTTTTCCAGAAATCTATATCTATTAATAAATGAAAGAGTTGAGGAAGATCATGGATTTTTATGTTGCTTTCTAGACACTTTTCTATTATTTGAATTTTTACTTTAAATAATACTACTTTTGTAATTAAAAGACATTTTATCTGGACCAGGCACTGAAAGAAGGATTACCAAGGAGGACATAAAGTATCCCTCTCATTACACAATGAAGATTCAGTCCTTGTCAACTAAACACAAAACCTTCAATAGCTCCCCCCCAGCTTTCAGGATAAAGTCCAGATTCCTGAGCATGATCTATTTCCATTTGCTGCTCCTGCCTCATTCCCCCCACCCCCACCCCACTCACTCCCTGCACCTGCTGAACCAGGTGTCAAAACCACCTGCTCTCCTTGCACAGCCAATGGGCTCTTTCTCCTCCAGGCCCTCACATAGGTGCTTCCTCTGTCTGGCATCTCTGTCCTGCTTCAGCCAGCAGGTCTTGGTTCAGCTGTGAAAGTCTCTTGAATGGCTTGGCTTTCCTGAACCCTACAATGGATTACAGGGACCCTGTCTGCCCCCCACAGTGGTCCACATTCAAGTTCATTTGTAAAAGAAGGATTATAGCTCCGACTTCATTGTTTTGTGAGGAATATATATATATATATACACACATACACACACACACGCATACATACATACATATATGCACATATGTATGTAATAAAATTATCCCCTGGCACTTATTAAAAGCTCAATAAATGCTGGGTACCATTATTATAGCATCTGTCTCATTGAATTGCTTGTTTATTTAACCCTCTCACTGGCCTGTAAAACAAGATAAAAACTGTGTTTTACTGTCCTTGAGGGTCCAGCATTTATAGTCTGGCACAGAGGAAGCATTTAATAAAAGTATGTTAAATAATACCTTTCTAATCCCTAGGCCACACTTTTTCTTCCAACCTAATGTACTTTCCCCTTTCTTCCAGGCCAAGGAAAATCACATCCTTTCACTTTGACTACATCAAACCACGTGGATTTTTCCCTTCTCTGCACTCCAACAATACAGTAACGTTCCTTTAAATAGAACTTCTAACTCTTCAGGGTGCTTTCATATTTACTCTTACTTTTTCCTCACAACAACCTCAATAATGTGGAAACTGAGGCAAGGGTTAGGGAAGGGCAGAGAAATGTTTACTGAGTGTCTACTAAGTTCAAGACAATTTACTCACATGATCTCTTTTAAGTCCAACAATCCTTTGACGTGTACATTTTTATCCCCATTTCACAGATGTGGAAATTAAACCGGTACAATTATATAACCTGCTGAAGAACACACAGCTGTTAAGTGGTAGATCCAGGTTTTGAACCCATTTTCTCTTACTTTAAAGCCCCTGCGCTTTCCTTGATGCCATGTGAGCAGATTTGTCTATTAACTACATTCCCCAAGCTGGACAGGGCAGGTGATATTTCCTGACTTCCAGCCCACCACTTCTTCCACCAGACCACTTTGCATGTTATATAAAGTCTGTACCATATAATTTAACAATCACTTGATATTTTACCTTGTTATCTACTTGTTTTATCTACATTAGAATCCACAATATGATTGGTAATATTCCTCTTCCCCCACGCAAAATTTGTGTAGTAAATATTAACCTCCCTGAGCCCAGGTTTCCTCTTCTTTAAAATATTTATCTCACAGGAGTGTTGTGGAGACTAAGTATCACTTGTTGAGGCATTTCACACAATACCTGGCTTAAACTCTCCTAAATGTTGGTTGCATATTTTTTTTTTAATTAAGATTTTATTTATTTATTCATTTATCCCCCCCTTGCTGCCTGCGCTTGCCAGGCCAGCCAACCACGCCGAGCGGACGGGCCCACCCCCACCAGGAGGCCCTGGGAACCGAACCCGGGGCCTCTCATATGGTAAACGGGAGCCCCACCGATTGAGCCACAGCCGCTTTCCTGTTGGTTGCATCTTAACCTATCTCTTTTCCATCTCCTTCAACAGGGCCCACAAGCCTGAATACCTGGGTTTGGCTGTATCAGTTTTGTTGATTGATTATTTATATAACAATGTTGGATGAGTACTTCAGTGGGCAGATGTTGTATTCTCTCCCTTCCTACCCGCTTTCTCCCCGAGGTTTGCATAAAGCCAGTCCTGGATATGAGGAGAAGGAGGGAAACGCTCCCTAGCAAGGTTTGGCAGTCTACAAAGTCCTTATGTTATACTCGAACCCTGTCAGTTGGTGTAAAACCTATTTTACAGATGAAGAAAAGGAAGTCTTCAGATTCCTACACCTGAGCTCCTTTCATTTCCATCAAGCCACCTTCCAAAGGTCTACCGGAAAAAGCTAATGGACGGGACCTATGCGGGGGAGGAGACGAGACCACGTACCTCGAAATTCCTTGCCCCTTTCCCCTCCCTTCCCCTCCCCTTTGCTTCAGGGGATGTGTTTCTCCTAGATTCACAATACCTCTGCATTGTGGCCTTCCGGTCCCTTTAAGGCCTGGGGGATGTAAATAGCTAGTCCCGCCTCCTGCCCCTCCCCTTCGCCCAATTAACGTCCTGACGCCTTCTCCGCCCCACATCCGGGTTACTGGGATTAGGAAATTGGCCTGGTAACCAGGCAACTACTGATCCACCCCTCTGGGTCGGGTATTCTGGTCAGTTAGTGGTGGCTCTTGGCGCAACCGTTGACAGCCGCTGTAGCCAGTGCCCCGCCCCCCGTTGTCATAACAACTGTACACAATCCCTCCTTTCCCCCTGGCTCCTCTTCAAAAACAATCTTCCCTCTGGGAGCCAAGACCCTCTTCAGAACCGCTTCTTGTGGAGCAGGAGCCGGGTCTGCGCCTCTTTGCTCAGGGAATTTGGGCGGGAGGGCTGAAGACTGCATGTCAAGCTGGCGGGTCCAGAGGGGATAGCGAAGTGGGGCTAAGTGGGGAGGGAGAATTAGAAGAAATGAGAGGGAGAGAGGAGGGGAAGGTAAAGGACAGGAGAAAGAGGGCTCGATCAATAGGGGAGACTGGAGGAGAACGTGGCTTCTGGAGGAGGTGGGGAGAACCGAGGAGGGGAGTCCAGAGATTTGGAGCCACAGTGAAGGGCAGGAAAGGTTTTGGGGGTCTGGGAAGGCATCCCGAAGGGAGGGAGGTCCTTGGTGGAAGTATGAAGTGGAGGTTGGGGTCAAAATTAGATGTTCACAGGGAAGAGGAAAGAAGCTAGATGGGAGGAGGTCAGGGGCGATGGGAGGTGAAGAAGCTGAAGGTTGGCAGAAGCCAAGGGATTCCTTCTTTCTCAGGCCGAGGACTGAGCTTGATCTGACTCCAGAGCCTTCGGCGGGGAAGAAAAATGTCAGATGAAGATGATCTGGAAGAATTTGAGCCAGACCAGGATGACCTTGAAAAAGATGATGATGAGAAGGAGACAGAAGAGGGAGATGAAGATAGGAAAGAAGGGGAAGACATCTCTGAGGAAGTGAGAGCTTGAAGAGGAAGGCTTCCTAGGGTTAAGGGAGATGGGCTGGAAAGGGATGCCTGACTCCACTTCCTCCTGCAGTGGTTGCCCAACCCTCTCACAGAGGACATGATGAAGGAAGGGCTTTCTTTGCTCTGTAAGACGGGCAGTGGACTGGCTCATGCTTATGTCAAGCTGGAGGTTAAAGAAAGGTGCGTTTGTGAAGGACCTGATGATTGTGAGAATTGTATGGCCCATCTTCTTTCCCACACTCATTCTTGTTTTTGTTTGTTTTGCCTGAGAGTTTGGATCTCTTCTCATCCTGGCTCAGTGGGGAGGGAAGGATAGAATTTATTTTTCAGAAGCTCTGAGCTTCCCTAGCATCAGAGCTGGCTTAGGGAATGGAGACTGAGGGGGGTGGGGGTGGAGAATTCCTACTGGACTCCCTCACTTGTCCTTCAGCCTTCAGAGTGTCTGCTCTCTGACACCAGGTCCCTGCCACTGTTAAGAACCTACCTACCTTCTCTTCCCCCTCCTTGCCCCTCCCATCTGTTTTCCATTCTTCTTCCCATTTTAAGCCATCTCTAAGTTGCCCTGTTTCAGTACTCTGCCCAGTCCTTGCTGGGTTCTTAACCCTCACCTTGGTCCTTCCTCCTTCTGCCACTTTCTAGGGATCTGACAGACATCTACCTGCTGCGCTCCTACATCCATCTTCGCTATGTGGATATTTCTGAGAACCACCTAACGGACTTGTCCCCACTCAATTACCTCACCCACCTGCTCTGGCTCAAGGCTGATGGCAACCGACTTCGGAGTGCCCGGCTGGATGAACTGCCCTACCTGCAGATCGCCAGTTTTGCCTATAACCAGATCACTGACACTGACGGCATCTCTCATCCTCGTCTGAGCAGCCTGGATCTCAAAGGTGCATCCTTAGGATAGGCTGCAGAAGATTCTTTCCTTCCTAGCCTAGGGCCAACAGAAGTAGGCGGTGTGGTCCTTGGCTGTGCCACACAGCAGTATGCATTCATTCATTCATTCATTCATTCAAGATGACAGTTCAACCTGCTGGAGATATGTTAGTGAACAAAAAAAGAAAACCCTCGTTCTCATGTAGCTTACATTTTAACAGTCAACACAATAAATAAGGACATTTATATAGTATGTTAAAAGGAGATAAGTGCCATGGAAAAAATAGATTAGGGTAAGAGGAATGAGAGGGCACAGGTGACATTGAAAACTGTTTGGTAAGGACAGGTATCATTGAGAAGATGACATCTGAGCAAAGCCTTGAAGGAGGAGAGGGAGTTAGCTGTGTGGATTGCTGGGCACTCTTCATTCACTCCTCAAGGGTGGTCATTTCCATCAGGCCTGAGGACTACCAGACCACTTGTTAAACCTAGAGCTGACCTTCATTATCTATCCAGTATTAGAAGGAAAGGTTGATGTAAAGGCTCCCAGAAAAGTAGATTCTACTGCTGGACACCCAGAGAGCTCTTGCCTCCCCCTCCTCCCCCCAGGGAACCGCATCCACATGGTGACAGGTCTGGACCCCCAAAAGCTGAACAGCCTGCACACACTGGAGCTTCGGGGGAACCAGCTGAACAGCACCCTGGGAATCAACCTCCCTAAGCTGAAGAACCTTTACCTGGTAGCTCACTGGGTCAGAGGGTGGTGCTGGGAAGAGGGTGCTGTCCTGGGGGCTTGGATGCCTGGTTTCTACTAGATTCAGGCACTAACTTCATCATAATGAAAACTAGTATCATTTATTGAGCCCTTACTTGGTGCCAGATGCTATGGGGATACAAAGTTAAAACCAACAAGGTGCTTGCCAGCTAGCAGGACTGATAACATAATGTGTGGAGATTACAGAGATAATTTGCTTTTATACAAGTAGCAGCATTATGTGCCATAACTGAGGTACAAATCTCAGGCTAAGAGAGCTACTTAAATGCTTAGTCTTTTAGACTCAAGCTTCTTCACTTCAGGATGGTCCTGAAGCCACTTGTCCTCGGTAGAGGAGAGTGGGCCCAGGGCCTGCAGGCAAGTTGAAGCCTCTCCTCCTTCATCAGAGTTGTCTTTGGTGGTGTAGATAGCAGGGGGTGACTGCTGGCCTTTCTCTGGGATGGCAGCTTCTCCTGGACTTCTTTACACTTACACCCATCTCTACCCACCCCCACTCCCCTCCTCCACCCCTCCCTCTTTCCCTCTGGGATCTCCTCTTTTGCTTCATCTCTTTCTGACTTTTCTTCCTTCCCTATCTCTGCTCTCCCCTCCATCTATTTACTGGGTCCTGGGGTCTAGGCCCAGAACATGCTGAAGAAGGTGGAAGGCTTGGAGAACCTAAGCAATCTCACCACCTTGCATCTTCGAGACAACCAGATTGAAACTCTGAGTGGCTTCTCCAAGGAAATGAAATCGCTGCAGTACCTCAACCTGAGGTATGCACCTCTCTATGTCCCACCTTGCCTCTTCTTCTGGCCAGGAGCAGCTTTTGACCCTCAGTTCTTTCCTGGCTCCAAACCCCCAATCCTTGCCCACTCCCAGATTCTCACCTCATCTTCCATCCTCATCCTCACCCCTCCTTTCCTTGCTTTCTTCTGCATTCAGTCTTAATTGCCTGAAAAGCCCTGAATCCCTATTCATGCAATCGGTGGTAACTGAGAAGTGCTAAGTGCCTGGTCTTGTGCTGTGTTTGGAGAACAGCTGAAGGGATCAGAGAAAGTTTCTGTCCTTAAGGGGGTCACAGTCTGACTCCACCTCTTTCCTGACCCTACCCCACATGAGTTTCTGCTCCCCTTCTCCATCTCCTGGGTTCCAATTCCCCTTTCCATTTCCCTGCCTCTCTTCACCTGAGTCCCACCTTTGCTGATATAAAATGCAAGATGTGCTGAGATTTGAGGAGAAAAGAGTATTAGAATATCTCCAGGTACAAAGGCACTGGAATTTTCTTTCAGCAACTCTTCTCTGATGGAGGATTTTATGTGTTTCTCTAAGCAAATATGTAAGGAAACTGCTTCCTTCCCTAGGCAACAAGACCAAATCCTCACAGTTGGCAATGGAAAGAGAATTTCCAAGTGGGGAGATGTGAATGTACCTTGGAACCCCAAGACCTGTCCTTGACCCCTGGGGCAATCTCTTGTTAATTACCTCTGCCCTGCTGGCCTGCTGGTGGTGGTGGTGTCCTCCTGTTAACTGCCTGGACAGGGATAATGGACCCTTCCTCAGGGGCTGTTCTCTGGGAAGGTTTGGAGTGGGGAGTGTTTTGGGCTGTCCTAATGACTGGGAAGTGCCTCTGGGCAGTCCAGAACAAAATTCCTGTCCTGCTATCACTGAGAAACACTGCGGGAGGTTCAGCACCTCCACTGAGACTAGGCTGAAACAAGCAGCATGGTTTCAAAAGGTTTGCACACAAGGACATGAAAATATACAAGAGTATCATACCAGGAAGCACATTAGGAGATGCAGCTTGTTCTTCAGGCTGGGAGGCACAGCCATCCCTAGCTCTAGGTTCCTTCTTGTGGGGAGCACAAACATCGCATCCACCACCCTGAGCCCATGCTTCGTTCCCAGTTCCTTCTCTGCTAGCCTGTCTTACTTTTACCTGAAGAGCTGTTGATGGACATGCTAGGAAGTGTTCCCCTTCATCCTCAACTACAGCACAGGGTTGTGACCTAGCTTTGCTTCTCTGAAAGGATAAATACAACACATTGCAGAATATACTATGGCACTAGGAATTCCTCAAAAGGTGGAACCATGACAGAAGTGGGGTTGGGTAGCACCTTTGCAGCAAACCTGGCAACGCTTGACAGGCCAGTCCACAGGGGCAATGTCTCTAGGCACACCAGAGCCCAGAGGGGGAATTTTCCCAGAGGCCCCTTTCCTGGCAGGCGGCCTCCAATGTCCATTATTCCTAGCAAACTCCTGACCCCTCCGGCAGGGGCAACATGGTGTCAGACCTGGGGGAGCTGGCCAAGCTTCGGGACCTGCCCAAGCTGCGGGCGCTGGTGCTTCTAGACAACCCGTGCACAGACGAGAGCGACTACCGCCAGGAAGCCTTGGTGCAGATGGTGCACCTCGAACGGCTGGACAAGGACTTCTACGAGGAGGAGGAGCGGGCTGAGGCCGAGGAGACCCGTCAGAGGCTGAAGGAGGAGCAGGAGCAGGAGCCTGAGCAGGAGCACAACCAGGAAGCAGAGGACCAGCCATTGACCTAGAGGCAGCTCTTCTAGCCTCCAAGGATAGTAAGGAAGTCGGCAGGGAGGCAGGAAGGGGAGGCCCAGGGCTGGGCAGAGAAGGGGAGAGAAGTTGCTTCAGGAGGAGGTGGGTGAGGAACTGAGAGGAAGGATCCTTCAAGGAAAACCCTTGGAGAGACCAGGGTTAGGAGTCGAGGGGGTGACTCAGGGTGAAGAGAAAGGACCAGAAGTTCCTGGAGGAACTGAGCAGAGACTTAGGAGTTACATAGGAAACTGGAGAAGTAAGTGAAAAGAATTGGGGTAGTAGGCAGAAGACTTGGGTGGGCCACTCCTGATAGAGAGTGACGATCACGATAGGACTGGTCCAGGCTCACGTGGTGGCAGAGGGGAGGGAGCTGGTAGTGGTGTATGAGGATCCAAGCTGGGCCTAGGAGAGAAGGCAGGAGAGGAAGAGGCTGTGCCAGAAATCTACAGCTAAATATAACTGAGACAGGACCCAAGGAAGGTGGGGGGCAGAAAGGAGGGCAGAGTGAGACAGATAGACAAGGATGAGCCCTAGGAGGTGTGGCAGGTGGGCACTTCAGGTCGGGGCAGGGGCAGAGGCAGAGATGGGAGGCAGTAGGGAATTAGAAGCCTTACTTCTGTCCTCTTTCTCCAGGACATCAAAGACACTGGCCCCAAGACCTGGTCTGACGGCCAGTGGGGGCCACCAACTTCACACTCTTCATCGGGGACAGAGGACACCTTTTGTCCTGAGCTGGGAGCTCACCACCGCCAGTGCCTGCGGCCCAGGATCTGTGACAGCCACCTGTTGGTGGGGGAGGGGGGTGGGGGGGTGCCCCAGGCCTAAGCTCTGCCTGGAGCCTCAGGAGGGGCAGCCCTCAGGCAGTCTGGGTGGGAGCCAGGCCCACCTGGGCAGAGGGGACCCTTGTAGGGTTGGCAGGAAATATAAGTGGAGGCCAAGGGAGTTAGGACCAGTTCAGTTTTCGAATAAAGAGACATTTTTAATACTCTTGCGTCTGACCGGGTTTGCGAGTGTGTCAGGGGTTTCACCGGCGGTGTGGGCCTCAGTACCGGGAATGCTGCGGCGTGAGGCCGTGCCCGTTATTTTCGAGTGGGTCGGGGGTGGGTGTGCGCGCCTGCGTGTGCGTGTGCGGTGCGTGGGGCCAGATCCTGGGTGGCTCCCAGCCACCCCCCATCCTTCTCCATCCCTCCCCCATCCCACCTCCAGCGATCCCCCCACCCGTGCTCCTACGTGAGCCTCCGCCGGCGGCTCCTGACTCATCGGGGGCTCCGGGTCACATGCGCCCGCCCGGCCCTATCGGCGCCTCCCCCGCCCGCCGCCCGGGAGCCGCAGCCGCCGCCGCCGCCACTCCCGCTCTCTCTGCACCGCCGCCGCCGCCCGCAGAGTCCTCCTGCAGCCGCCAGGTGAAGCCCCCGCCGGGCCGGCGCCCCTCTGGCCCCCTCCCCGGCCGCCGGCCCGCCCCTGAGGGCCTTGGAGCATCCTCACCCCGCGGTGCTGCGCACCTGCTCTGGGCCGCGCTCGGGCCGGGGCATCTCCTCCCTCGCCTTCCCGGCGGCTCCCCTGCGGCTCGGGCTGGCGCCCCCTCCTCATTTCCGTGCCGGCCCCCTCCGCACCTGTTTCCCTCTAACTGCGCCCTTCTATCTCGCCAGGCCCCTCCTCGCCTCCGGTTATGTCGATTTGTTTCTTAAGTTCGGGGTCTCTCCAGACTGTGCATTCTTAGCTTGGCACGTCGCCTGGGCTTTGCTTTTCGGGGGGAATGTCTTCCCTCACCCGACCTCTGTTCCCCCAGACTTCCTCCAGACTCTCCTCTCTCCCTCTCCGCCCCAAGGCCCTCAAGTCGCCCCTCTCCTTGCGTTGCCATTTCCTTCCCTCAGCTGCCTGGGGCAGGGATGGGAGGAAGGGCGATTTGCCGGGGAGGGGGTGGCGGGGAAAGGATGGGCCCAGCCTTGACTTACCCGACCCGGTTTCTCCTCTCCCCTCCCCGCGCCGCCTTCCCCAAGATCCTCTCCCCAGACTCCTCTACTGCACAGACTCGGAAAGAGGAGAAACACGCGTTGGGGAGAAAGATTGGGACCTTGGAGTGGGGGCAGAGTCGGGGCAGGCTGCGATGTTAAGTGGAAATGGGCCGGGGGTTCTCACCCCACCAGCAGGAGAGGCCCTGGCTGCCTATTCAGCCCATCCTCTTTCTGTCTCCAAGGGAGAGGCAGGCCTGGCAACCATTCCGCTCAGAGGAGATCTGGGGGAACCCCACCAGCAGGCTGCTGGGGCTGAGGGGGCGAGGGAACCACTGCTGGGCCCCGCCCCCTTCTCACTGCGGGGTCCTCCCGCCACACCTTTTGCTTTTACCCGTCCTCTGCTGCAGTGACCTCCCCCTCCTCACTGCATTGACCTTCTCCCGGCCCCATGGGGAGGGGGGTAACCCTGCTCCACTACTGCAGCCAGCTCCTCCCCAACCCCCACCCACTGCAGTAACCTCTTTCTCATCCCTCCCAGCCTCTGGTCCCTCCCACTGATCTCAGGCCCCACCCCTCTAAGCCTCTTATCTTCTTCCATCCTTCCATTTCTCCCAAGGAGATCCCAGCCATCATGTCGATAGAGAAAATCTGGGCCCGGGAGATTCTGGATTCCCGTGGGAATCCCACGGTGGAGGTGGATCTCTACACAGCCAAAGGTAAGGAATGGCGCACGGACCCTCCCACAGCCCCCACCTCTCCACCCCCATGCGGGCTTTGACCTGGCCTGAGATGAGAGACCTTCCCCGCCACCCAGTGGGGCTCGGGTACTGGGCCAGGCTCACAAGCCCTGGCTGTGGGGCGCTGGCACCTCCTTGTCCGGGATAGGCGGGTCTGTGTATCCTGGTCCAGTGTGTGAGGCATGCCCGGCCTCCGCGTGTCTGCGTGTGCACCTGCGTGAGTGCACGGTGCATGTGCATGCTGTCTGGCAGCCAAAGCTGCGTTTCTGTGGGTTCCCTCTTGCGCATGTGGGACTTTAGATGGGCTGATGCAGAGGCCCCTGCCCGTACATCAGGCTCTGTGTAAGTGTGTGTGTGTGTGTGCGCCCGTGTGTTGGGAGCAGTGTGGAGAGAGGGATGGATGTGGCAGGCAGGAGTTCAGAGCTGGAAGGCTAAAGGAATCCCTGGCCCAGGAGTATCCTCCTCCCTCCCTTCTCATTCCACGTTCCTCTCCCAGGTCTCTTCCGGGCTGCAGTGCCCAGTGGAGCCTCCACTGGCATCTATGAGGCCCTGGAGTTGCGGGATGGTGACAAACAGCGTTATTTAGGCAAAGGTGAGGCCCCTTCTCTTCTCCAGACCCTCCACCCCCCAGGCCTCCCTCACCAGGGTCCCCAGCCCTCTCCTGTCCCACCCCTCCTGGCCTGACCCAGCTGTCCTCTGGCCTCTCCCCAGGTGTGCTGAAGGCAGTGGACCACATCAACACCACCATCGCACCGGCCCTCCTCAGCTCAGTGAGGCCCCCTCTTTGCTGGGGACAGCAGGACCAGGGGCTGGGAGGAAGTCCTGGATTAGGTCGGGAGGAAGGGGAGCGAGAAAGACCCAGCTCCTGGGAATCATGGTTACCAGGGGAAGGGGCGTGGAGAAGACCCCTTACTGCCTCCACTCCCATGGGGGGTTCAGGTCCCTAATCCAGGCAGCTGGATGTTAGCCTGAGTGCGAATTGGGGGTGGGGGGGCTCTGCCTTAGGGCCCAGCCTCCATCCTGGCCCTGGGTGATGGGGGCTCTGCCCACAGGGCCTCTCTGTAGTGGAGCAAGAGAAACTGGACAACCTGATGCTGGAGCTGGATGGGACTGAGAACAAATGTAAGCATGGGCTGGGAGAAGGTGGGTAGGCATGAGGGTGGGAACACATGGAGCTGAAGGAGAGCTGAGGGGCCTGCACTGGCAGGAGGTGCTTCTTCAGGAAGGGCTGTCAGAGGAGTAGCCCCTCTTCTATCCCTCTCCCAAAGCCAAAGCAAGAGAAGTTGAGTTTAACCGCAGTGGGAGTGAGGGATGTGAGGCAGAACTTTGCAGTGCATAGGGGAGGGAGCTGGTGTGAGGCAGCCTGCAGCTGCTTCCTGAGGGTGTTGAAAAATAGGAGGGGCTCTCTGCCCCTTCCAACCACTGCTGCTCCCCATCTCATCCCCCTCCCTGCTCTTTGCAGGGGAGAGTGGATGAGAGCAGTGATCTCTGGAAGACTCTTTTGAAGGGTGGGAAGGAGAAAGGGATCTCCTTTGTTGGCTTCTTTTGGGGCGTGCAGGTGGAGAGGCAAGGGTGGGAAGGGGAAGAGGCCCTTTTTGCTCAGTGCTCTCCTCTTTAATCTCCCAGCCAAGTTTGGGGCCAATGCCATCCTGGGTGTATCCCTGGCCGTGTGTAAGGCAGGGGCGGCCGAGCGGGAACTGCCCCTCTATCGCCACATTGCTCAGCTGGCTGGGAACTCAGACCTCATCCTGCCTGTGCCGGTGAGCACTGTGGGTGTCTCTCTGTGGGCAGGGTGTGGGGATGGGAGAGAGAGAGCCTGCAGCCCTGTGGGGATGATGGAAGGAAAGTGAAGGAAAGTAAATCGGGGCAGCTCAAGAGAGAGGATGGGCCAGGAGGCCCTGAGCCTGCGAAGCTGGCAAGTTTGAGGGTGGCATGGTCTCTGGATCTTAAGTTAACACTCCCAGGGCTGAAGAGGGAAGGGCTCTGTGACTCACTGCCCTCCTGTGCTTCCCCAGGCCTTCAACGTGATCAATGGGGGCTCTCACGCCGGGAACAAGCTGGCCATGCAGGAGTTCATGATCCTCCCCGTGGGCGCTGAGAGCTTCCGGGATGCCATGCGACTTGGGGCGGAGGTCTACCACACTCTCAAGGGGGTCATCAAGGACAAGTATGGCAAAGATGCCACCAACGTGGGGGATGAAGGCGGCTTTGCCCCCAATATCCTGGAGAACAGTGAAGGTGAGGCAGGAGCCCCACTTCCAGCTCTAAGTTCTTTTCTCTCCTGGGACGCCAGCTATATCAGGAAGGGCCACACAATCCTTCCTGAGGAGCATGGGAGCAGGTGCAGGTCCTTGAGTTCCTGGGACCTGGAGCTGCAAACTCAAAGAGGTACCAGCTCCTGGAGTGGGTTCCAGGGGACCTGCCACATCCACACACAGCCCTGGGAGGACTGCCTTTCACCTGCCCAGCCAGATACGCTCACATCTCAGTCCTCACGGGGCCCTGGGAAGGCTGGGAGGTGGTCTCGGTGACCTATGGGATCCATTCCATCCTGTACCTCCACAGGATTCTCAATCTGATGAGATGTACCAAACTCCAGGGAACCCATTCCATATCTCTCCCCATTCCCACCCACACCCCAACCTTTTATTCCTCTAGGATCTCTAATTGTTCTGTGCTCTGGGAGAAACTGTATAGTGAATAGAAGCCATGAAGGCAGTGGTTAAAGATTTGAATCTTGGCTTGGAGAATTCCTGGCTAGTGATCTTACTTACTTAACTACTTTGTGCTTTGTTTTTCTTATCTGTGAAATGGGAATAATAGTATCTACCTCATGGTCTCATCCTGAGGATTAAATGAGCTCATATATGTAAAGTGCTCAGGCCATATAATTAGCCTTCAATAAATAATAGCTAGTAAAAAAAGAAAAAATTCTTACCAGAATCCCTTTGCCCTGCCCTCCTAGAAGATGGCCTGAGATAATCCCAACAACTTTAGCCAGACTTCCCTCTAGTGCTGGTCCTCGCGGTCTGCTCTTTCTTTTTTCCTTTGATCTCTCCTTGTTTCTTGTCTATCCCTTCCTGCTTATCATTTCACTGTATTCCACTCTCAGCCTTGGAGCTGGTGAAGGAAGCCATTGACAAGGCTGGCTACACAGAGAAGATTGTCATTGGCATGGATGTCGCTGCCTCAGAGTTTTATCGTGATGGCAAATACGACTTGGACTTCAAGTCTCCTCCTGATCCTTCCCGATACATCACTGGGGACCAGCTGGGGGCCCTCTACCAGGACTTTGTCAGGGACTATCCTGGTGAGGGGGTATGGGCAGGGGAAAGGGTCAGTGGGCAGGCAGGGACTTGTTGGGGCAACTCTGGACCATATGGGGTGCTGACTTGGGATCCAGGAGGAGATGTTCTAGGAAGGACCTGAGAGCCAGGGATGTGGTGAAGGAGCCACCTGCCAAGACCATGCTTTGTGTGTCATGTAGATGAATCTGTTTCATTTGCTTTGGGTCCAGATTAAAATCATGGGCTCTGATGCTGCTGGATCATGGTGGAGGGAACCAGGGATGGTGGGAGGGTGACTGGACCTAGCAGGGCATGTGACTGGCACATTTCAGTATGTTTGATTGATGAAGCTGTGGGTGCCCAATGGAGCTGGGACTGATGTGTGCATGGAATAGAAGGCTGAGGAGGGACTGAATTACCCTCAAGTCTACTAAGGGTTCCTACCCAAGGATGGAAGTAGTTGGTCTCCATCTTCCTGGAGACAGAGCAGGGAAAAATTGACATAGAATGAAGGATTTAATTAGTAATGAGGAAGGTCTTCCTGGCAGTGAGAATGGGGAAATGCAAAGAACAGGGAAATACAAATGTGAGGAAGGTTCTGAACCTTTCTTCTTGTCAGGTTTCAAAAATAAGAACCAATTAAGGCAGGCTGAGTTCATCGTGGGGCGAGGATGAACCGGCTGTTAGCCAGGCGAGGATGAACCGGCTGTTAGCCAGAGGACCTTGTACATTTCAGGGAACCAAAGGCTGCGTGTGTCTGTGGGGGGTGGGGGTGGGGGTCTGTCTGATGCAGACACCCAGAGAAGATCAATGGCCCCCTTACCACTCCCCCTGCAGTGGTCTCCATTGAGGACCCATTTGACCAGGATGATTGGGCTGCCTGGTCCAAGTTCACAGCCAATGTAGGGATCCAGATTGTGGGCGATGATCTGACAGTGACCAACCCAAAGCGCATCGAGCGGGCAGTGGAGGAAAAAGCCTGCAACTGTCTGCTGCTCAAGGTCAACCAGATCGGCTCTGTCACGGAAGCCATCCAGGCGTGAGTGACTTCTGCCCTTCTTACTCTTGGCCCCTATTTCTCCAGGTGTCCCCAGCCTAATCCTGCCCAGGGAGGTGAAGAAAGCAGGGAGCCTGAAGTCACCTCCTTTGCTCTCTCAATTCTGCTCCCTCCACCCTGATCCTCTGCTCCCTTCTCAAAAGGCTTCCCTCCAGATGTTTCTTGACATAGACCAATGTCGGGGCTGGGAGGGAGTGCCCAATGTGAGGGGCGGGGATGAACGTGCTGGTGTATGGATGCAGGTGCAAGCTGGCCCAGGAGAATGGCTGGGGGGTCATGGTGAGTCATCGCTCCGGAGAGACTGAGGACACGTTCATTGCTGACCTGGTTGTGGGGCTGTGCACAGGCCAGGTGAGTGGGGGAAGCCTGGTGAGTTTTAAGATCCAGTGGGTCTCTCCTTCCAGGTGTTTGAGGGTGTCAGGGGAGTTTCTTTTTCTTTTTTTTTTCTTAATAGCCTGGGATTATTATATATATTTTATTATTAATTTTTAAGATTTTATTTATTTATTTATTTATCCCCCCCTTGCTGCTTGTGCTCACTGGGTCAGCTAACCACACCGTGCGGGCGGGCCTGCCCCCACCAGGAGGCCCCGGGAACGAACCCGGGGCCTCCCATATGGTAAACGGGAGCCCCACTGATCGAGCCACAGCCGCTTCCCGATTATTATTTAATATTTCTCTCCTTCCAGGTGTTTGAGGGTGTCAGGGGAGTTTCTTTTTTTTTGTTTTTTTCTTAATAGCCTGGGATTATTATTTAATATTAAAGGTTTAGAAGATGCCATTGAAAATGAGAGTGTCAAGGTCACAGAGTTGCTTGGTATGCAGTCAACAGTTTCAGAGGCTAGAAGGCTCACTTCCTCCTGGGGTCTGTAGCATTCTGGGTGGCTGGCAATCCTTGGGGTTCCTTGACTTTGCTGCCGACTTCCTGCTTCTCCTTCTGGAAGTTTCCAGGGGGTCTAAGTTTCCTTTCAAGGGATAAAGGGGCAACCACTGAGCTGCATGTCTCTTGGGATGTTTCAGATCAAGACTGGCGCCCCATGCCGTTCTGAGCGTCTGGCCAAGTATAACCAGCTCATGAGGTAAGAGAGCCTAGGGACTGGGAGTCAACGGGCCAGGAGGGCTAAAAGCCCTGTTTGCCCATCTCCAGGGCCCAGGGCCTTGATAACTGTAGAGAACCAGGAAATATCCACTTTTGAATGACGGACTTCCTAATGGCTCCATTGACTGATCCCAGACGTCACATGGGAATGCTCACCCTTGGGCCAGGACACAGGAGCAGGTGGTAGGAGGGAGCTTGGAGGCCAGGAGGCTTCCTTCTGTTTGCCTGACAGTTTCCCTTCATCTCTCTCAGAATTGAAGAAGAGCTGGGGGATGAGGCTCGCTTCGCTGGACATAATTTCCGCAATCCCAGTGTGCTGTGATCCCCACCCCACCCCCAACTGCCAGGAGACTTGGAACCTCTCTCCCATCCTCCTTGAACCCCTTCCTTCCTGTCCTGATCTGTCATAGTCCACTCCTGGAGACACCCTGAGCACCAGGGGCCCAGAACTTCCCTAACTGCCCTGCTGTGCCTTGACTTGCCCAGTCCCTCGCTGTCTCTGCTCTCCCTCTTCTCTGGGCCCTGCTTTTGGCTTTCCACACTCTCCACTTCTCTCCTTCCTTTCTACTCTCTCTTTCCTCGCAAACTGGAAATGAGAATTAGGATTACTAGGGGGTCCACGGGAGATGATCAGGGTCTGTGATGGGTGCATCAGGGTTGATGTGGTGGGGTGTTTAGAGGGGAGCCATTGCCACTTGTACTTTGAGTGTGTTCGTGTGTTTTCCCTGTTGCCTGTGAGGAGTGAACTGCACAGACTGCCGAGGCAGAGGGGAGTGCTGGGTGTGTGGTCATGCCTGGTCTACAGTGTTGGTGTGTGTGGGGGTATAGTTATTTATTTTTCATTCATCTCATTAATTATTTCCTCATAACTCCATGGTCTAAAACTGGCCTGACGTGAAGGGACTACATGTCTATATTTCCTTGGCTGTGGATCCCAAAGTGACCTGGTCTGGGAGGTCTCAGGGCGTTGACATCCGTTCCTTTCGTCCTTGACTGAAGCCTGGCTGGGTCCAGAGGTGGAGTTGTGTGCCTGGGGTTTCCCTGTAAATCTCTCCCCAGCCCTAGGTTCCCTGTTCTTCCTCCAGCTGCACAAGAGCAACGAGAGCCACGTCTCCTCCCCCGTGCTGTGTTCCACAGTGGCCACCACCCCTGTGGTGCTGCAGTGAGCACCACCATTAAAGTCTGAATCACAGTGCATTATTGTGTCTGAGGAATCTTCCTCTAGTGCATAGAAGGGGAGAGAAGGTGGAGCACCTGGGAGGTGGTGAAACTAGACAGCAGAGATGGGGAGGTGCACAAAAAGAGGAAGACAAACCCAACAAATAGGCCCAAGAGGATGGCACTGCTTCCACCCTCCTGGCCAGGTGGGGTCCCAGTTGCTCCTGCCTTCTCAGCGGCAAGCCTAGCGCCTAGACCCAGGTGAATTAGGGGTTCTTAAACTGGGGGTCAAAGAATCCTGAAAGTATCAAAATGTTGCATGTGCTTGTTTTGGAGGAAAGGGTCTCAGAGTGTTTCCAGACCTCCAGAGGGTCCTTGACCAAAGAAGGGATAAAGGTGTGGACGCTAGCATCTCCCATACTGGGCCTCACCCAAACAAAATCTTGTCCAGTTCTGGGGTTCTGGAATGGAGCAGGACTATGTGGCCATCACCCTCTGCAAGATGGAGAACTGGGGAGGGAAGGGTGGTACGAGTGGGTATAGGGGAACCTCCAGTAAGCCGAAGATTCAGAATCTTAAGTGATCAACAGGCTCCCTGGCTGGATATCGGACTGTAAGTAGGGTGCCAGTTTGTAGCTCGAGACCCCCTATAACTCTTTAGCTACTGTGGAGACTACTTGAGGCTCCCCAGCACTGAGATGCTCAGCCTGGGGGCCACCTAGGGGAAGAACCACCCCCCACCCCAGTGCCTAGGATCCCAGCAGGTAGGGGCTGCGCATGGGGAGTGTGGCCACTAGAGGGAGCCGAGGCTCTGTAGAACCAGGGGCTGGGGATGGGCGGGGAGGAATTTAAGGTTGTACCCCCTGTGGGCCTCCCACTCTGTGTCAACTATGGAAGTTCTGGTCCTTCCTCTGCTATCCCACTGAGCTCCAAGGCTATGAGAGGATTCCAGTTCTGTGTGGGCAGAGCCCATTTCTCTCTGCCGCCGTCCCCCTCCTTGGACCCTGACACCTCAGCCATCAGTTCAAAGAGCTTCTTGTCCCCTCTCTGTGTCTCTTAATTTCAGTGGGGGTGGGTCATCTTTCCCTTCTCCCCTATGGGTCTTCTCTGTCTGGCAGCCCTTTCAGCCTCCTGCGGTACTCATCATACTTTTCTCTGGGCCTCTCAGTTTTCTTTGGGGTTCGTGACACCCATCTTCTCTTAGTAAGGCCTAGACTGGCCAGGACTACCCTGGTTCAAGCCGCTTTCCAACTTCTGCTGTCTTTCTCTGAGAGCCAGGCCTCCTCCCCCTCCAGGTACCGGGTTGGATTGGGTTACAGCTAACTCTGCCTGGGCCTCCCAGGCCCCTCTCTCCACTTTCCCTTTGTGCCGTTGCCTGGAGACCAGTGGGTTGTGGGGGGCTGGGGCCCAAGAGGGGAGATGGTGGGGTGTGTAATGCTCCCTGAAGCTGAGTTGTGAACCTGGCCCTCAGGTAGGGGAAGAATTGGAGGGGGTAGGCCCCACCTCTTCTGTCTCCATGCCATTCCTACATTTTGACTGAATTTTTCTTTGGGGCTCAAATATGTCACCATTTTTGCCCACCGTTTAGTGGTTCAAGAACAAGGGAGAAGAGCTTACTTAGCCTGGAAGGGAGATGGAGAAGGCCTGGGCTACAGCCCAGTAGGAGCCTGAATTGAGAAGTGCAGAAAGGAAGGGAATGCTAAAGGGAGGAGGGGGGAGGGGGGAGGAGGAGGAGACTTGGAACTAAATTTGGGGGTGGGGAGAGGGAGGAGGGGCTATCCTGGAGCATGGAGGAAGGGAGCCAGGGGAGTGCAGGGAGAGGGAGGTAGCCTGGTCTCGAGGTTATGGAGGGCAAAGAAGGTGGGCATGGGAGGTAACATGAGTGCCAACCAATTCCAGGGACTGGAATCACAGTGGTGATTCATTCCTAGGCCAAGAAGGTCTTTTTGCTCCTGTCCCCTTGTGCTTTAGAATCTGGTTAGAGCTTTTGGGTCCTCTTAGACCATGGCTGAGCCTGCCCAAGAAAATGTGACACGAAACCCACTGAGTTGCTACAGAGCCAACCTCCTTATTTTCCACAAAGCAGGTTAGATTGGGTCCTGTCAGTTCAGGGCTCACCTCCGCCTCTAGCTGGCCTGGTCCCACAAAGACCCTACCCCCAACCCAAATCTGGAGACCTACTGAAGGCTTCCAATCCAGACTCCAGCTCCAGTTCTTCCTGTTTCCCACCCTGCCTCCCTCCCTTTCTCTGGCCTTCCCAATTTCAGCTGCCAAAAATCACCCAGTGTCTTGGTGTCCTTTGTCCTGGGAGAAGCTGCTGCTTGTTGTGGGGCCAGGGAGAGAGCCCAGAAGAAGGCAGTTGGTGGTGGACTGGTGCGGGTGCTGGCTTCATTGCTGAGGACTGGGAAGGCTGGCAGACTGTCAGCCAGAGACTGCATCGAGCACAGTGGGGGAGAACAAATGGAGAAGCACCTAGGGATTTGGCTCCACATAGAGCCAAGTCCCACCCTACTCCTTCCCCTACAGCCTGAGGCACCATCAGTGGTGACTTCAAACAGCAGTGAGAAGGAAAATGAAGATGCCACCAGACACAAGGCCCTGAGGATGGCCTCCCATCCTCTAAGTTACATCCCTTACCCATTTCTAATGTTTCCTTCCAATGCTGTCCCTTCCAGGCTCTTGTCTTCCTAAAATGACCTTCCCTCCTCCATATTGCCACCAAAGGCCTGTTTATTTCCATTTCCTTCCAATCTTATGTAACCTGTCCCCAGTGCTATCTACCTAGTCCTGCTAACCCAAACCCCAAACTCCCCTGTAAACCCCATGCCCCCAGAATCTGGCAACCCCTGTGCCTTGCTCTCTCCGTTCCCAGAGGAACCCCAGTTTTCCCCCTAGAAAATGTATCTGGCTCTGCTTCCTTCATCCCTTCTTGAGGCTCCTCATGCTTTCCCTTCCCTCTCCACACTGACATCTCTTCTAGACTTCTCTCTCTCTCCAGCTTTCCCTCATCACCTCCAGTCTTATATCCCCTATTCTTTCCCCAACACCAATCATCTCCAAACTCTTAACTCTCTTCCAGAAACCCCTTCCTCCTAACCTCCATCTTTTCTATTTCTTTCCTCCTTGACCTCAAACTTTCACCCCATTCTCTTCGGTAATCCCCATTAGACGCCCCCCCTCCGTTTCATCTCTGCCACAGACCCTGTGGCCCAAGGCTTATTTCACCTCTTTACCACACCCCTCACTGGCCCTTAAGCCCCCATATAGCTCCATCCTTCCAGTCTTTTCTGGTCTAAGCCCATTACCCCAATCTCTACTCCAGTCCCCCAAACTCCTCCCACCTCACCTCTGCCACAGGCCCGGTTACCACCGAAGATCTCCAGCCGCCCCCATAGCTACCCTGACAGCCCACCGCCCCGCCCGCGCCTGGCCGGCGGGCTCCCCACATTCCGCCACCACGAACCCCTCCCCGCGCCCCGGCCCTCTCGGCCTCGGTCTCGGCCAACTCGCTCAGCGCCTCCCTCTCTCCGGATCCCCCTCCCCCCCCCCCTCGCAGGCTGCCTCGCGCTCCCTCCCTCGCGTCTCCCTCCTGGCCCCTCTCCTCCGTTCCTCCGCGCTCCCTCCTTCTCCCTCTTCCTCCCTTCTCCCATCCCCCTCTCCCGAGCTCCCTCCCTTCGCCCTCCGCTTTCCTGTGCGAGTCGCCGGACGCGCCGCCCAGCTCGCCCGCAGCCCCGCGCCGGGCCGGGGCCTTGGGCCGGGACCCGTCTGGGTGGGGGGGACCGCCGGCCTCGGGGAGGGGAGAGGTGGGGGCGAGCGCGACGACCTCCCGGAGAGGGGCGGAGGCCGCCGAGGGGCCGGGATCGCGCGGGTGCGGGCGGCGGCGGCGGCGGGCCGGAGCCGCGAGCAGGGCCGGCGGGCGGGGGCGGCGGCGCGGCGGGGGCATTCCGGACGCCGGGGGGGAGGAGGCGGCCCTGGGGAGGGGGCGAACGGGAGCGGGAATCGGATCTGCTCCAGGGGTTGGCGCGCGAGCGGGGCCAGGTGGGGAGGAAGGGGGGGATGGGGGCCGCCCTCCGGGGGGGTGGGGGCCGCCGCCGCCGCCGCCGTCGCGGCGGCGACTGACGCCGGGAAGAGGAGAGGGGGGCGGGGGATCGGCCGCCGCCGCCCCCCGGAGGCGCAGGAGCCCGGAATCCAGCCCGGAGCCAGCCAGCCGTCCCAGGCCACAGCCAGGTAAGCTCTGCTGCCGCTCGGGCCTCCGGCGCGCCCGGGCTCGGGCCCGCGGCTCCCCACCCCCACCCCTGCCAGCTCCCCCTCCCGCCGCCGCCGCCTCCATTTGTTATTTTCCCGGTCGGATACCCCCACTGCGGGCACTGCCTGGCCTGAGACGGGGGGCTCAGGGGGTGGGGCTGGCTCCGCGGAGGGATGGGGGCCTGGGCACCCGGAGGATCGGAAAGGTGGGGGATCGGGAGGGGCTCAGGAGGAGGGCTGACGGGGCAAGGGGATAACCAGGATCGCGGGACCAAAAGACGGGGTACACCGAGGTGAGGGGCTGGTGGAGGAAAAACGGGGGTGCCCACGAGCAGGATTCAGGGCGAAGGCAGAGACGATTGGAGAGATGGCAGTCGAGGTGGGGCTTGAAGCCTCCAGGAAAAGCCCCAAAGGCCGGGAATCCGGCTGGGTTCCAGGCCCCGAGGCTGGGGGTGTTAGGAAGAGAAGGGAAGTGGGAAATGGGGAAGGGGTGTGGTAGGTGGAAAGCGAGGGGTTGTAACAGATGGAGGGAATGACCTGGAGAAGCGCTGGGAAAGGGGCTAGAAGAGGGCTATCTTCAAGAGGAAGAACCGGAGGTTTTGGGGAGTGGAGTGGGAAGGTGATGCCTTTGTGACTCAATTTTCTTTCCCCCACTCCAGGTCACCTTTGACCCTGTTTTCCTAATCCCAGACTAGTTACTTCTGACAGAGGGACAACGGGGCTGAGTAGTGTGGGTCCTCTGAAAACTGCTGAGGGGGAAGACAGGAGCACAGAAGGGAGTTAGGGAGAAAGGGTTGAGGGGGAGAAGAGAGAATTGGGCAGCCATGTAGGCACTCCCAAGTTGTGACCTCCACCCTCCACCCTCCACCCCCCACGGCACCCGCTGGCCTTCAAGCAGTGCTGTCTTCACTGCTGTGAGCTCTAAGCTCTTTGTGCATGGGCTTGTTTCTCCTGGGGCAGGTACCCTTAAGCTCATTTTCCCAAAGGTGGTAGGAGCTGCTTTGGCAACTGGGGGTGGGGATGGGGGGAGATTGGCTGCCAGAAGGACCCCTGGGATGGTCTCTTTGAGGGTGGTGGTGGTGGTGGTGGTTCTGCCATCTCGTTGCCATGGCAGTGGGTCCAGTGGGCTGCCCAATAGGTGGGATCTTAGAATCTTGATTGAACCTCAGCCTGGGGCCATGTCCTTGTATTGCGCCCAGCCGGAAGTAACCCAAAGGGATAGCAGGGCCTCCAATTCTTAGGTCTTGGCTGGATTCTAGAGGATGTTTCTGGTGCTGCTGGTTGGTTGATAGGTTCCCCAGGGGGATGTGCCTCCTTCCATGGAACAGGTACATGCCACTTGTAGGTCATAGGTATGTCTCCAAGTCCCCCCCCAGACATGGCAGGAGGAAGAAAATGCTCTTGTTATATCATCTTTTGGCAGTTTTTCCTAGCCTCTACCTCTCATTATTATGGATTTTTTGTACACAGTTTTTTGCTTCTCTGCAACGATATCCTTCCATTTTCTTTCTTTTTTTTTTTTTTTTTTTAACGGGAGGTCCTGGGGATCGAACCTGGGTCCCTCCATATGGGAGACGGACACCCAACCATTTGAGCCACATCCGTCCCCCCTTCCATTTTCTTAAACTTGAATTCCTCCTCGAGTCTTTCTCTTCCTGAATACCCCTTTTCCTCTTTCCTAGACTATCCCCACGGTGACCAGTGACCCCGTCCCTCAGCTAACCTTTAATCTTTGACTTTCCTGACCTTGTAGGAATGGCTGGCTCTTCCCACTCTTCCCAGGTGAGAGTGGCCCAAGGCAGAGGGCTTTGGGACCACCTGGTGTGGTGAAAGTACTCTGAAATGGGAGGCAGGAGGCCTGGGTGGGTCTCTCCTGGCTGTGCCTCCAACCTGTGACCTTAGGCAAATCTGTTCTCTTTGAGTCTGGGCTTCTTTGTAAAATGAAGGGATAACAGACTAGATAATCTGTGGGCCCCACCTGACAACCCTGCAGTCTAAGGCCGCTCAGGCCAGTGCATTGTTATCTGCTATGCTGCCTTGTTGTCCAGGAGTCACTTTGGACTGGTTTGTTAGGGAATGATGGGGGCTGGGCCAACAATCCTGAAATTCACCCTGCAGGTCCCTCCTAAAAAGCCTAGTGACTTTTGTTCCTTCTGACATCCTTCCCATATTACTCAATTTCTTTTCCTTTTCTTCTGGGGGCTCTATTTCTCAAACCCTATTCCAACTCTGCAGTCGGTTTCCCTTTGCCCTAAGGTGATGAAGGAGATTATGCTTAGTGTGTTGCCAGACACTTAGTAGGTGCTTGATAAATATTAGGTACTGTGACCAGCTGCTAGCACCTGGTGGAGTGTCCTTTAGCACCGACCAGCTAAGGGTTGTTCCTAAAATTTGCCCCAGGTTCAGAAACATACATACAATGCAATACTAATGACTCCCCTTCCCTCCCCTCCATTCTTTATCCCCGGATTACCTACCTTTTGTGAGGGCTTTTATCCTTCAAAGCTAATTTTATCAGCTTTCCTCTGATAAAAAAGTTGAGGTGGGGGGAAGGGCAACACTGATTGCTTTCTTCTTCAGGTCCATTCCTGTAATTCTCTTTTTGGATCCTCTACTCTGACTTGTTGCAGAGGTTCTGTGATGGGGAGGAGAGGTGGGCCGGCTCTGGAGGGGCAGGCCAGCATAAACCAGTCACAGACCACCATCTTTGTTATGCTTTTGTTTTTCCCTTTTATTATGTTCAGTTTTATGCTTTGAATTTTAGGGGTTAGCAATATTTTAGACCAATTTACACAACACCTCAAAAATGTGCTAGTGCTCACAGTTGAAGAGAAATGACTATTCTGCTGTGCAGAGTATCGGTTGAAAGTCCAGAAGAGCTGGAGCTCTTTCCCAGCTATTTTGTGATGCCAGATAAATTGTAATTAAGTTTTCTGGAAAGGTTATGGTCACCCTTCACTGCTACCTCTGAAGGATTCAGTGGAAGTGATTAGAAGTACCTGTACTCCTTGGGAAAAGATGCTAGGCCATCTAACTTCACACTGTGTGAAGCTGGGCAAGCACTCTTCCCACTGAGGCCAGTGACACTTAATTCAAGAAGACTGAAGTTAGTGGCTTTGAAGGTCAACCTCGGAACTCCCCTTATATACCTGACATTAGTAGAGGTTATAGGAAGGGAGGAAAGATAACAGCGTCTTTGCTCTGAAAAGATCTGATGGTCAGTCATACGGGGACATGACATTTAGAAAGAAATGTGAAAAAGTGCCAACTAAAATAGCTGTTGGATAGACCGGTAGGTAAAGATATAGATAGGCTGTGGGGAGATCTGTGTCCCTGGCTAGGCCAAGTGGGAGGATGGACTAAAAAAATGTGTAAATTTGCATTGTGTGCTTAATTATTCTGGTCCTTGACTGTTCAAGTTTAAAGCCCCAGACTTTTCCTCTATCCTAAGAGAATCCAAGTAGAGAGACTGGTCTTCACGGGGCCCTCATAAAGGAAGGTCTGTGCTTTGGGGATACCTAGGTTTGGTCTTGGTCGGGCTGTGCTCCTTTGTATTGTAGGATGGGGCATTCTTCAACCTATTCTGATGTGAAAAGAGAATCTTTTCCTATCTTCAGGGCTTGATCTAGGCATTCTGAAAATTCTCCCCACCAGCCTCTGACCAGAATATAGCAAAGTATAGAAGAAACTATGGACTTTGGCGTCACAGAGACATTGGCTTGTTGTGGCTCGGTCACTTACTGTGTCAAGTTGGGCAAGTTCTAATTACAAACTTTGAGCCTCAGTTTCCTCACCTATATAATGGGAATAATAATACACATACCTACCTTTCAGGCTTGGTTGTAAAGAGATGAACTTGTGTATGTAAAAAGCTTGACATAAAGTACTCAAATTAGTTAATACTTTCAGCTTCATTTCTTTATGCTCCTTTGTAAGGCTCTGTGGAATTCATGTGCACACAAATATTCCTTAGGGATCATGAAGGATAAAATAGTGTGGTCTCTTGGATTGGAGCTCAGAGATACATCTGAGTCTGCTGCCTTCCCCAGAGATGAAAGAGATTATATTGTGAACAGAGTCTCTTTCATTTGTAGATGAGCTGAGGTAGCCCATGAGACAAGCTGGCAGTGTCATGTGGTACTTGTAGCTTTTAGCCCAAAGGTGTAGTCCTCTGACAAGCACAGTTAGGCCCTGATGGTCTCTTTCTAACAGGCTTCACTGAAAAGAGATCCTGCAAGTTCCAGGTACCTACACTGGGAACTTGGAGATCCTGCTTCCTGCTTCCCAGGCCACAGCTGTGGGGAACTTGGGGTAAAGCAGAGAAGATTCTGTATTCAACTGCCCAGGCAGAGGAGAATGGGGTCTCCACAGCCTGAAGAATGAAGACACGACAGAATAAAGACTCAGTGAGTAATACCTGAAATGAGACACATGGAAGATTAGGGGTGGGGGGGCGGGGACTTGGAGAGAAAGAATAGAAGTAAGGAACATCAAGTTGGGTGTCATGTCAAAAAACAATGTTACTTGGAAGTGGATGTGGCTCAAGCAATTGGGCTCCTGTTTACCATATAGGAGGTCCAGGGTTCGATTCACGGGGCCTCCTGGTGAAAAGCAGGCTGGCCAGAGTGGAGAGCTGGCCCATGTGGAGTGCTGGCCCACATAGAATGCTATCCCGCAGTGCTGGCCCAAGCGGAGAGCTGGCGCAGCAAGATGACGCAACAGAGAGACACAGAGGAAAGACAATAAGAGACACATCAAACCAGGGAGCTGAGGTGGTGCAAGAGATTGAGCAACCTCTCCGCTCTAGAGGGTCCCAGGATCAGTTCTGGGTGCCGCCTAAAGAGAAGACAAGCAGACACAGAAGAACACACAGAGAGCAGGCAGAGAGGCCCCAAAAATGGGGGGGGGGGGGATAAATAAATCTTAAACACACAAAAAACAAAACAAACAAAAACAATGTTACTTGCCTCTTTCTCTTCCCTCAGATGTCAATGAGGAGTGGACGGAAGAAAGAGGCCCCTGGGCCCCGGGAAGAACTGAGATCGAGGGGCCGGGCCTCCCCTGGAGGGATCAGCACGTCCAGCAGTGATGGCAAAGCCGAGAAGTCTAGGCAGACAGCCAAGGTATTCTGTCTTTGGGTCCTCCCACAGGATGTCAAGGCACTGGGGCTGAGGGTGCACATGTGTGTTGTGGGGGGCACTTCCTGCCTGGTGGAGGGTAACAGTGGAGGCGTGGGAGAGTCAAGATATAAGACAGGAATTTTCTCTTTCTCTTTAACAGAAGGCCCGAGTAGAGGAAACCTCCACTCCAAAGGTCAGCAAGCAGGGCCGGAGTGAGGAGATCTCCGAGAGTGAAAGTGAGGAGACCAGTGCACCCAAAAAGACCAAAACTGAGGTGGGAGACCCTTGCAGCCATTTTGACCCATATTTTGACCGTTATTTCTCTTCCCCAAACTTCCTTGTGCTCACTATTCCAACCTTGGGAAGCGGCTGTGGCTCAATCAGTAGGGCTCCCGTTTACCATATGGGAGGCCCCGGGTTCGGTTCCTGGGGCCTCCTGGTGAAGGCAAGCCCGCCCGCACGGCGTGGTTGGCTGACCCGGCGAGCACAAGCAGCAAGGGGGGGATAAATGAATAAATAAATAAAATCTTTAAAAAAAAAAAAAAAAAACTATTCCAACCTTGCTCTCACCTGGGATAGGAGATGAAAGCTATATCCTAGTACTTTTCAAAAAAGATTTATTATTTTTTTATTTCTCCCTCCCCCCTTGTTGTTTTGTGCTCGCTGTCTGCTTGTCTTCTTTTTGGGAGGCACTGGGAACCAAACCCGGGACCTCCCATGTGGTAGGCGGGTACCCAACTGCCGGAGCCACATCCGCTTTCCAAGTACTTATTAAAGTACCCTGACTATGATAAGTCAAACAGATCTTTGGGGCTTTGGTCAGACCAGTAGATGAGCAGGCAGGGCCAAAAAGCACTAGAAGAGTTTGGGAGATTCTAGCGCCTCCTTTTCTAGGTCCTGATTTTCATTAAGAAGCTGAGGAGGAGGTTCATGGTGAAAAGTCTTAGTGAAAGGAACAAATAAATCATAAGGAAAATGGAGAAGTGTTTTTTTTTTTTTTTCCTAAGAAGCAAGGGTTTCTGGGATGGTTAGTTAAAGGGGTACATGGGAAGAGAGGAGGGCAGACATGGGGTAGGGGAAGACAGAAGGGGAGAAGGTGCTTAGGATGGACAGTCAAGGAAGGAATAGAGTTACACAAGGAGGGAAACAAGGCTGGCTTTTAAGGATCAGTGAGAACGTGGGGAAGGGGGGGGAACCCCAGATACAAGGAGGTGGGCTTGAGTAGGAGTACTCATCTTCTCACAGTACAGAAAGGTGTGCTGTGAGGGAGAAATGAATTTGTGCAAGGGATACACCAAATCTAGGGAAGCAGGACAAGAAAAGAGGAAAAAGGGCCCTCTCTCTTCTACAGCAGGAGCTCCCTCGGCCACAGTCCCCCTCAGATCTGGATAGCTTGGATGGGCGGAGCCTCAATGACGATGGCAGCAGTGACCCTAGGGATATCGACCAGGACAACCGCAGCACGTCCCCCAGCATCTACAGCCCTGGAAGTGTGGAGAATGACTCCGACTCATCTTCTGGCTTGTCCCAGGGCCCAGCCCGCCCCTACCACCCCCCTCCACTCTTTCCTCCCTCCCCTCCACCGCCAGACAGTACCCCCCGACAGCCAGAGCCTGGCTTTGAACCCCATCCTTCTGTGACCCCCACCGGATATCATGCTCCCATGGAGCCCCCCTCCTCTCGAATGTTCCAGGCCCCTCCTGGGGCCCCTCCCCCTCACCCACAGCTCTACCCTGGGGGGGCTGGTGGAGGAGTTTTGTCTGGACCCCCAATGGGTCCCAAGGGGGGAGGGGCTGCCACTTCAGTGGGTGCCCCCAGTGGGGGTAAGCAGCACCCCCCACCAACCACCCCCATCTCAATATCAAGCTCTGGGGCTGGTGGTGCTCCCCCAGCAAAGCCACCTACTACTCCAGTGGGTGGTGGGAACCTCCCCTCTGCTCCACCACCAGCCACCTTCCCCCATGTGACACCAAACCTGCCTCCCCCACCTGCCTTGAGACCCCTCAACAATGCATCAGTCTCTCCTCCTGGCCTGGGAGCCCAGCCATTACCTGGGCATCTTCCCTCTCCCCATGCCATGGGGCAGGGCATGGGTGGACTTCCCCCTGGCCCAGAGAAGGGCCCAACTCTGGCCCCCTCGCCCCACCCTCTGCCACCTGCTTCCTCCTCCTCTGCTCCAGCTCCCCCAATGAGGTATCCTTATTCATCCTCCAGTAGTTCTGCAGCAGCCTCCTCTTCCAGTTCTTCTTCCTCTGCTTCCCAGTACCCAGCTTCCCAGGCATTGCCCAGTTATCCTCATTCCTTCCCTCCCCCAACAAGCCTCTCTGTCTCCAATCAGCCACCCAAGTATACTCAACCTTCTCTCCCATCGCAGGCTGTGTGGAGCCAGGGTCCCCCCCCACCTCCTCCCTACGGCCGTCTCTTAGCCAACAGCAATGCCCATCCAGGCCCCTTCCCTCCTTCTGCTGGGGGCCAATCCGCTGCCCACCCACCGGCTCCCACACACCACCATCACCAGCAGCAGCAACAGCAACATCATGGAAGCTCTGGGCCGCCTCCTGGAGCATATCCCCACCCTTTGGAGGGCAGTAACTCCCACCATCCACACCCTTATGCCATGTCTCCCTCTGTGGGCTCCCTGAGGCCCTACCCACCAGGGCCAGCACACCTGCCCCCACCACACAGCCAGGTGTCCTACAGCCAAGCCGGCCCCAATGGTCCCCCAGCTTCCTCCTCCTCCTCTTCCAACTCCTCTTCCTCCTCTCAAGGGTCTTACCCATGCTCACACCCCTCCCCTTCCCAGGGCTCCCAAGGGGGTCCTGGGGGGTCCTACCCCTTTCCACCGGTGCCTCCGGTCACCACCTCCTCGGCTACCCTTTCCACGGTAATTGCCACGGTGGCCTCCTCGCCAGCAAGCTACAAAACGACTTCCCCACCCGGGCCCCCACCGTATGGAAAGAGAGCCCCATCCCCGGGTGCCTACAAGACGGCCACCCCACCCGCATACAAGCCTGGGTCACCGCCCTCGTTCAGAACGGGGACCCCGCCGGGCTACCGAGGCGCCTCGCCGCCTGCCGGCCCAGGGACCTTCAAGCCGGGCTCGCCCACCGTGGGGCCTGGGCCGCTGCCGCCTGCGGCGACCTCGGGCCTGGCGTCCCTGCCACCCCCATCAGCGGCCCCGACCTCAGGACCTCCCCTGAGCGCCACGCAGATCAAACAGGAGCCGGCCGAGGAATATGAGGCCCCCGAGAGCCCGGTGCCCCCGGCCCGCAGTCCCTCGCCCCCTCCCAAGGTGGTGGATGTACCCAGCCACGCCAGCCAGTCAGCCAGGTGAGCGGTCGGGGCCGGGTGCTGGCGGGCCTGGATGGGGCCAGTGGGGGGGGAACGGGCACTGGAGGGGCCCTGAGTTCGTGTGGTGCTTTCTCACATGCTCCAGACACTCTCCCCCGCCCTCGGCTCGGACGCTGACAGCGGCTCACGGGGCTGGCGGGGGTTGGTTTGGGGCCTGCGGGCAGCTCGCAGGGGCTGAGCGCGCGTCGCCTCCGCTCCTGGCAGGTTCAACAAGCACCTGGACCGCGGCTTCAACTCGTGCGCACGCAGCGACCTGTACTTCGTGCCGCTGGAGGGTTCCAAGCTGGCCAAGAAACGGGCCGACCTGGTGGAGAAGGTGCGGCGCGAGGCCGAGCAGCGCGCGCGCGAAGAAAAGGAGCGCGAGCGCGAGCGGGAACGCGAGAAAGAGCGCGAGCGCGAGAAGGAGCGCGAGCTCGAACGCAGCGTGGTGAGTGCGTCACTAGATGCGCCACCCGCCTTCTTTCCCTCCCTCCTTTGCGCTGCGCCCGGAGGCTCGAGGGGTGGGGGATCGTGTCGCCACCTGTCGGAGAGGAGGAACCACTGCAGCTCTGGAAAAGGAGACCAAAAGGATTCCAACAGGAGGAATCCTGGGTTGGGGGAAGGCAAGGTCAGTTCAGGCTGCCTGCGGGTCGCAGGAAGGGCCAACATCTGCGGGGAGGGGGGCGGCAGGGAAGTTCCTACTAGCGACAGTTCCAATCGGATGAGGCATTTTGGCATTCAGCTGCTGAGACAAGTGGGCAGCTTGGGACCAGCTACCTCTTTACAGAACTGCTCTTTTGACTCCACTTCTCTGTGTACCCCACAGAAGTTGGCTCAGGAGGGCCGTGCTCCGGTGGAGTGCCCATCTCTGGGCCCAGTGCCCCATCGCCCTCCATTTGAGCCAGGCAGCGCTGTAGCTACAGTGCCCCCCTACCTGGGTCCTGACACTCCAGCCCTGCGCACCCTCAGTGAATACGCCCGGCCCCATGTCATGTCTCCCGGCAATCGCAACCACCCATTTTATGTGCCCCTGGGGGCAGTGGACCCGGGGCTCCTGGGTTACAATGTCCCGGCCCTGTACAGTAGTGACCCAGCTGCCCGGGAAAGGGAGCGGGAAGCCCGGGAGCGAGACCTGCGTGACCGCCTCAAGCCTGGCTTCGAGGTGAAGCCCAGCGAGCTGGAGCCCCTGCACGGGGTTCCTGGGCCAGGCCTGGATCCCTTCCCCCGACATGGAGGCCTGGCCCTGCAGCCTGGCCCACCTGGCCTGCACCCTTTCCCCTTCCATCCGAGCCTGGGGCCCCTGGAGAGAGAACGTCTAGCGCTGGCAGCTGGGCCAGCCCTACGGCCCGACATGTCATATGCTGAGCGGCTGGCAGCTGAGAGGCAGCACGCAGAAAGGGTGGCAGCCTTGGGCAATGACCCGCTGGCCCGGCTGCAGATGCTCAACGTGACCCCCCATCACCACCAGCACTCCCACATCCATTCTCACCTGCACCTACACCAGCAGGATGCCATCCATGCAGGTGAGACTTCTACTTCCCTGCCTTGGCCCTTTGGAGCCAACTTACTCCCTGGCAAATGATTGGACTTTTCTGTTCCTCAGGCCAAAGCTTCCCTCCCCTAACCTGGCCTGAGCCTCTTTCCTGGGGTTGCTGCTATGACCTTGGCCTCCCTGTCATTCTCCCAGCCTGTCTCTTCATGTCCCAGCCTAGCCACAGATCCTCTTCCCCACAACCTGGCCCACTTGGTAGTCTAGCATCTCACTCATGATAGGGGCTCAAGGTAGAGACCCTTGATGGCATACCACCCTTGTGGCTCCTTCTATTGTTGTTTCTCTGGATTCAATTCCACTGGATTTGCCAGTGTTGCTGTCCTCTCTTCCCCTCCCAGATGGAAGTCTTTCATGATCCTTCCCACCTCTAGATCTATAACCTTTCAGAAAGAGCCCCGTGGCTTTGGTTTTGGGTGGGTGTCATAGGTGATAATGAACTTATCATTTTTACTGTATTTCTTATTGTTCAGAACATGGCCCAGCTTAGCCCTACAGTCATATTCATTTCAGACTCCCTTGTGCTTTCTCCCTTTTAATCTCCTTTCTTCCTGTCTCATTTTCTGTCTGTCCTCTCCCATCTTCTCTAAGCCATGTACTTCTCTCAGATCCCTCTGGCAACTGTAAACTCTCTTTCTGTCATTTGTGTGCCGCTATTCCACTGGGGTCTAGTCCCAACTTTCTCCCAGGTGCCTCCTCCTTCCATTCTGCCTCCCTGTCCCACTCTGGATTTGTCTTTGACTCTCCTTCTCTCTTCCCTGTCTTGGACCCTTCACCCAAATGCATGGTTTTTTTCAAACCTGCCTTTTTTTTTTTTTTTTTTTTTACAGAATTATTGTTTTATTTATTTATTTATTTATTCATTTATCCCCCCCTTGCTGCTTGTGCTCGCTGGGTCAGCTAACCACGCCGTGCAGGCGGGCTTGCCTTCACCAGGAGGCCTCGGGAACCGAACCCGGGGCCTCCCATATGGTAAACGGGAGCCCTACTGATTGAGCCACAGCCGCTTCCCTAAACCTGCCTTCTGGTGACAACTTTCTCTTTGCCCACCAGCCTCTGCCTCCGTGCACCCTCTCATTGACCCCCTGGCCTCAGGGTCTCACCTTACTCGGATCCCCTATCCAGCTGGGACCCTCCCCAACCCCCTTCTTCCTCACCCTCTGCACGAGAATGAAGTTCTTCGTCACCAGCTCTTTGGTAAGAATGGAGGCTTGGGGTGGGGAAGCTTTTGTGAGAGAAGGGCACAAAGAAGGAATCTGGATGGTGGGAATGGCCTAACTGAGCTTGGGGAGGGATGAGGAGGTACCTAGAGGAGCTGGCAATGGGAGTAGGTAGGCCGAGGCCCTGCCTAAGAGAGGCACAGGTTTTAGTGCCAGGCTACAGAGGTTGAATCCTAGCTCTGCCACTGACATCCCACAGGACAGGGTGTGTCATCTGTTTTGGTCTCGGTTTCCTCTGTATGTAACATTTTTGGCTGTCCCCTGGCCCAGAGTAGGTACTCAGTACCCACCAATCATGTGTCTCCTCCTCTTCCTGCCCACAGCTGCCCCCTACCGGGACCTGCCAGCCTCCCTCTCTGCCCCGATGTCAGCAGCTCACCAGCTGCAGGCCATGCACGCGCAGTCTGCAGAGCTGCAGCGCCTGGCCCTGGAGCAGCAGCAGTGGCTACATGCCCATCACCCGCTGCACAGTGTGCCGCTCCCTGCCCAGGAGGACTACTACAGGTATGGAGTGGGGGGCCTGGGCCAGCAGTTAGGGGAAGTGGGCTGGCCAGCCTGGCACCGCAGGGCTTTAGGCTCCAGGGGAAGTCGCCTGGAGGGGGGAGGGAGGGGTCAGGTCAGGATCAACCTCAGTCTCATCTCTCTGCTTCCACCCCCACTTCCCAGTCACCTGAAGAAGGAAAGCGACAAGCCGCTGTAGAACCTGCCACCAAGAGAGCACCCAATGGCACCTGCATCTGGACCTTGGAGGCCCCCCTCCCAGTCTGCCGAGAGCCCAGGAGAGGGTGCTGCTCGCCTGCAGGGCCTCGGGGGCTGGGCAGAGGGGGCAGGGACAGTGGGAAGGCCCAGGCTCTTGTGTGCAGGGGTGGGGAGGTGGCCAGGGTGGGGGCGGAAGGCACACAGTATCTTGGACCAGGTCCCTCTTGTCCCATGCTTTTCTCCTCCCCCAGGCCCAAACCCCGGGGGCCGCCGCCCCCCCCCCGTTGGTGTTACGATTCATCTGTTAGACGTGGCTGTTTTGCTTAGCATCGTGTGCGCCCCCGCCCCGCCCCCGCCCCGTGTGCGCGCGCCCCCTGCGATGTATGCCCCCGCCCCTGCCCACATTAATAATTTATATATATAAATATCTATATGACGCTCTTTAAAACACATCCCAAAACCAACCAAACAAACGTCCTCACGACTCCCCAGGGAGATGACTGCGCCTGGTTCTTTGCGGGCTGTGGGGGCTGGCGGGGAGGTGCGGGGCCGGGGCCCGGGGACACTGGCAGCGCGCGGGAAGGGGCCCCGCGCCGGAGCCGCGTCCTGGGGGAGAGATGGCCCCGCCCGGGTGCTACCGCCCCTCGCGCGGGGAAGCCGGGCGCCGGTGCCCGGGCCAGGACGCACCAGGAGCCTCTGGAACTAGGACTTCCGGCTCCTGAGCCGTTTCCGTGGAAGGGTCTGAGCAAGGCCATGGGAGTGGGGTGAGCCTGCTCCAGACAGGACGAGCACCCCGAAGCCTTAGCTGCCCTTGAGTTTGCGGGGGGAGTAGGGGACAATTTGGGACGCCTGGAAGGTAAAGTTACGCTGCACCACCCATCCCCGAACAAGGCCATTTTAGGACAGCGCGAGAGATAAGCGAACACCCGGCTTCTATTGCTGCGAATCGCTGGCTTTGCTCTTAAAATTAAGTGGTGTGTGTGTGGGGGTGTAACTGGCTGCTTTCTCGGCCAATCAGTAGCGAGTAGATTTGCATAGGCTCACGTCAGCCGTTCCCAAATTCTAGAAATGAACGATTTAAATATGTTCTTTAGAACACTGATTTTCCTAATGGAAGCTGCAGTGTACCTCGCGGCTTATATGTTAATCGGAGCTAGAAAGGAAAGCAAAGCAAGCCCCCGCTCCGAATTCACCCTCACCTAGAGGGGAGGCCACGGGCACCCCCCGTCCTTCCCGGGCGCCCTGGCGGCAGTGTTACAGCTCTTTTAGAATTTGTCTAGCAGGCCTTCTGGCGCCAGCTGGAAGGCCCTCCTGTGCTCCGCACCTAACAATAGAACCTGTAGGGACCGGGAAGGCCGGGTACTGTGGGCCGCGTGTCGTGTTTCCGCTCCGCACCTTGGGAATTATCGGCGGGGCGCTTTGAGGCGTGCGGGGTGGTTTCCGGCGGCAGCTGCAGTTTCTCTTCTGCCTCCGCCGTCCCGGGAAGCCGCTGTAGGAGGCCGCTCGTCCCGGCTCTCCGGCGCGTGCAACTTTCGTTCTATGGCGGCCGCCGCGGCCCAGCCCGCGGCCCTGAGCGCCGAACAGGCCAAGGGTGAGAAGCTTCCCGAATCGCCAGGGGGGCTGGGCCACCCGCTGCGGGAGGATGCGGGCTGCGATCGTCGGGAATGGGGCGGGTGGCGGCCGGGCTGCCATTTCATTCCCTCTGCTGAAGGGGATCTTCCTCCCTAGAGCGGGAGAGGGCCCGGGCTTATCCGGCGGGTTGCCGAGGGCCTCCCACTGATTCCTCCCCCTTCCCCGCGCTCCCGTGCGGGCCCGCTCGCGGTGCCGCACTGCCTCCCCCGGGCCCCGCCCTGCATGGCTCCGGCGCGCAGTGGTCCTGGCCGAGGTGATCCAGGCGTTCTCGGCCCCGGAGAATGCCGTGCGCATGGACGAGGCGCGAGACAACGCGTGCAACGACATGGGCAAGATGCTGCAGTTCGTGCTGCCCGTGGCCACGCAGATCCAGCAGGAGGTCATCAAAGCCTATGGTTTCAGCTGCGACGGGGAAGGTGGGTAGGACGGGGGTGCTGGAGGTGGGTCCTTGAGCCGTCGTCACCCCCTCTCGCCACAGGGCGGCAGCCACAATCCAGCAGTATTGGAGCCCAGGGCCCAGGGTCCACCTCAACTTGTACCAGACCAAGTCTTTTTTTTTTTTTTTTTTTTTTTTACGGGGAGGCCCCGAGGATCGAACCCAGGTCCCTCCTTTTGGGAGACAGATGCCCAACCATTTGAGCCACATCGGTTCCCCAGACTAAGTCTTTTTTTTTTTTTTTTTTTTTAAGATTTTATTTATTTATTCATTTATCCCCCCCTTGCTGCTTGTGCTCGCTGGGTCAGCTAACCACGCCATGCGGGCGGGCCTGCCTTCACCAGGAGGCCCCGGGAACCAAACCCGGGGCCTCCCATATGGTAAATGGGAGCCCTACTGATTGAGCCACAGCCGCTTCCCCAGACTAAGTCTTAAATCCATTTGGTAGTTGCCATTAATCATACCGTTATCCCATTTTAAGATGGGAGAACAGAGCCTATTGGTAAAGTAAATGCCCTGGGTGACAGCAGAACTGGACTTCTAGCATTTTAGTGAGATGACTGCATGAGAGGGCACTCCACCACCCCTCCAAGGGGTTTCAGCTAATATCTTTTGGTGGGGTAGCAGTTACATTTCCTCGGTGAGCATGTTTATTGAACCAGCCCAGCTGTCCCATGACCTCCTGTGCTGGTAACAGACCTGGGATCTCTTGGGTGTTCAGATTTGGGTTCTTGTGCCTGACTGTTAAAATGGTTCTCCTGAGAGTGAGAAGCACTCTACTCTGGGATAGTAGTCCCATCTTGTTGTGCCCAGTGTAGACCAGGAAGTGGTTGATCCAAACCACAGGATAGAGGCCCGCCAGTGTCCGGTTTTGCAGGCAGCTACCTGGCCAGCGGGGAGCAGCCAGTGACTCATGCTCAAACCGCCCCATCCTGCCGTTTTGGGCCAGCGGTCCCCAGGTGTGGGCTGACCTGCCACTCCTCCTTGCAGGTGTCCTTAAGTTTGCCCGCTTGGTCAAGTCCTACGAGGCCCAGGATCCTGAGATCGCCAGCCTGTCGGGCAAGCTGAAGGCTCTGTTCCTGCCACCCATGACACTGCCGCCCCACGGGCCTGCTTCTGGAGGCAGCATCGCCGCCTCCTGAGAGCCTCCTGAGAGGCTTGGCCCTTTCCTGTGCCCCTTGCTGCTGCTCTGCCCGGGAAGGAAAGGCCTTGTTGTTCCCAGAGGATAATAAACGTGCCTGTGACTTGGTGTCCGAGTCAGTCTTTTATGACAGCCTCCATCTCCTGCCCTGATTCCCTCTGCCATTCCAGGCTGCCCCATATTTCCGTCTGTGCTCTGCTGGACCCCGCCTTGACCAGGAAAGGGCCTCCGGCTCCTCATGCCTGCCCCGCCCCCTGCTGGGTGGGGCATGGGCTGGCCCCTCCACACCCGGGACAGGTGGGCCTGCGAGGTGGTGGCACTTCCTTCTCTGGGGAGTTGGGCTTCCAGGGCTTTGCTTCCTGTGGACTGTGAGCTTTCCCATTGGCTGGCGTTCCCTCTGCGGGCCGCCACCTGCCCTGCCACCGCCCTGTCAGGTGGAGCTCCAGGTTGACTCCTCCCTCCCAAGGGAAGGAGGCCCTGGACGGGCAGGTGGGCCTGCGGGACAGTGGAGTGGACCTGGAGGCCTGCTGTGGGCGGTCTGAGGCCAGCCCCGCCCCACTTGTCCCTTCTCCAGGGATCATTAGTCCAGGGGCTTATCCCTGCGGTGCCATTGGCCTGGCGGGCGGGATCCAGGAGGAAGTAGCTGAGTTCTGAGCGTACTTCCCCTCCTGGCCCGGGCCTCTGTGCTGCTTGCTGGGCCCTTGGCTCTGCCCCGCCCCCTGCGGCCTCTGCTTGTGGCTCCCCCATCCCTGCAGGGAGATGCTGTCCCGTGGGTAAGTCCGCCGGCCCACCTGGGTCCTGCAGGCCTCCTGTGAGTTCGGGAGAGAGGGGCAGGTATGGGACCATAGGTGTGGCCTGCTGTGGGTTTGCGTCCTGTCCCCTAGGTCTCTTCTTTCTCCCCTCCTCATCCTGAGGATGTGAGGCCCCAGGCTCATTCATGCCCCCTTGCCCCCTTTTTTCCTACCTCACAGATGTCTCTGTATTCTCACTGGTGCCCAAGAGACCTGTCCCCCTGGGTAGCCTCATCATCTTAAATGTGAGTTTGAGAGGCAAACCTGAGAAAGTACTCCTGTTGCCACGCAATGCGCCCTTCACTTCCCAGCCTCTGGCCTTGGCTCCACTTCCTTTCTGTTTTCCTTTGACTTCCCCATTTCCCACATCCTTCAATCAGCAGGAGAATACTGAGCATCTATTATGCACCAGCTCCTCTTTGCTGGGTCATACAACAGTGAACAAGACAGGCATGGTCCCTGCTCCTTGGAGCTTATATTCTTGCGGGAGGCACCATGTAACAAATAACCCAACCAAGAGGATGACTTCAGAGCCTCCTGAGGAGTATGCAGAAAATGCAACCATGTGCTTGCAAATGACTGGCGTTGCCAGGGATATTACTAGCTGGAGGGATCAGGGAGGGCCTTCCTGAGGAGGTGACCTTTGAGCTGAGACCTGTGCAAGAGCCAGCCATGGGAATCTAGCTGCCCCACCTGCAGAGGGAATGGCAGGTACAAAGGCCCTCATGTGGGAACAAACAACAGAAGTACCGAGTTCCTGAATCCCAGGAAACCTGTGGACAGGCCAGCACAGGCTGTGCCTTAGTGAAGTCCTGCTTAGAGAGTGTTGGTGAGTTTGGGTGCTGCTGGTCCCCTGAGTACTGCTGGTCCGTGCTTCTCACACTCACACCTGCCCCTTCTTTTCTATTTGCACTGCCTTTCCTACCACACACGCTCCTCACTGTCAGCCCTGCTCACAGGGCTCTTATGGAATCTCTGGTCGCTGATCCCTTCCACACTCAGGTGGCTTGGCCAGGCTGCCCCGCTGCAGAATCCTTCCTTGGTTCCTCGTAAGGCCCTCTGCAGCTGGGCCCAAGCCTCTGGGGACAGCTTTGTTCCAGTCGCACTGCCCCTCAAGTGGCTCCAGTACCTACCACCTCTGTACATTTGCAGATGCTGCCCCTGGTGGAAGGCCCGCCCCCTGCCTCTGCCACCTAAGCCTGTTCCAGTGCCAGCCCAGCTGCCCCCCAGGCCTCCTCCCACAGTACGTTTGGTGTGTTGGAAAGGAAAGGGCAATGAGCTCTGGCATCAGTCTTGGGTTGTCCACCTTCCCTCTCACTAGCTTGTGACTTGGGCATGTTACTTAACCTGTCTGCACTTTAGGAACTGGGGGCTGGAGATTGAACCCAGGACCGCATATGTAGGAGGCAGGCACTCAACCACTGAGCCACATCAGCTTCCCTGAGTTTTTGTTTGTTTGTTTGTTTTGCTTGTTGTTTGTTTTTATTTTTTCAGGAGGCACCAGGAACTGAAACTGGGACCTCCCGTGTGGGAGGCAGGCACTCAACTGCTTGAGCCACATCTGCTCCCTGCACTTTAGTTTTTATTTCCAAAGTTGGGCTAACAATACCCACTAAATAGGTAGGCATGAGGATTAGTGATATAATGTCACATTTGTTGGCCCTGAAACCTGAAGCTGATAGGTATATCAACTTTTTTTTTTTCCTTAAAGTAAATAGTATCTTTTTTTTTTTAATTTCAAAATTTTAAAGAGTAATCATGCATATCATACAGGATTCCCATATATTACCCCAACACCAAGAACTTATATTGTTGTAACACATTTGTTACAAATGCTGAAGGAATATCGTCATGATATTACTGCTATCTATAGCCCATAGCTTCTATTGGTATATCAGCTTTTAATATCAGTAACTGGGAAATATTGTTAGGTCTCTTTATTGGGTGGGGATACTGAGGCTCAGAGAAGATAAGTAACTTTCTAGAGGATTTTTTTTTTTTTTTTAATCTCCCTGCTTCCCAAAGGGATACTTTTCTTTTCTGAATTATCAGGCACTTAATGTGTAACTCTCAGCTGCCCTAAGCCTGTTTCCTCCCACTAAAAAATGTAGAAAATATCCTATATCACAGGGCTGTCCGAGGCCAAAATGGGATTGTGCATGTGCAAGTGCTCTGCCAACTCTAGAGCATGGAACCATTACCAAACTTTATCTTTCTTTCTAAAAAAATTTTTATTGTGGTAACATATATTCAACAGACAATTTCCCATTTAAACCACTTTCAAGCACACGATTCAGGGGTGTTAATTACATTTACAGGAAGCGGCTGTGGCTCAAGCAATTGAACTCCCGTTTACTATATGGGGACCCGGGTTCGATCCCCAGGACCTCCTGGTGAAAAAAAGAAAAAAGGTGTCCCAGACCTGTGCAGTGAAGTGACGCACCAAAAAGATCATGACGCAGCCAGATAGAAGGAAAAAACAATTACACTTACAATGTTGTGCTGTCACCACCAACCTTTATCAAAAAGCTTCCATCTTGGGAAACGGATGTGGCTCAAGAGGTTCGGCGTCCGTCTACCATATGGAGAGACCAGGGTTCGATCCCTGGTACTTCCCGGTAAAAAAAAAAAAAAAAGTTTCCATCTTGGAAACAACTCTGGGTTGGAAGCAACACTTGGGTTGCTTCCATCTTTTGGCTTTTGTGAATAGTGCTGCTGTGAATATTGGTGTAAGAATATCTGTTCCAGTCCTTACTTTCAGTTTTTTGGGGTTGTTATTTTCCTGCCAGGGGGCAGCAGAGACTTTCCATCTCTTCTCTCTGCCTTCTGACTTGGTACCCTTCAGAGAAATTCCTCCCTCTTTGCTGGGTCAGGAGTTTCTGGGGTGCCTAGTTAGATCCTTCCCAACAAGCAGGGTTAAGCCAGGAAGAGGAGTGGGTGGGGCCAGGGTGCAGGAGGTGCTGGATGCTGAGCGTGGACCCTTGGCTGCGTGTGTGGTCTGGATGGTGTGTCCCTGTGTGGGCGTTCACACTGGGCCAGGTATGTGTGTAGACGGACTGGGTGAGATGATGCGTGCAGTGGGACTGTGTGTACACTTGTCTGTCTGTGACAGGTCTGTGACAGGCAGACTGTGTGTGTGCAGGACCAGGAGGCTGGCTATACTTGGGGCCGTGTATGATGAGCTGGTTTCTTGGACACTTGTCTGTGCCAGGCATTGTGCTGGGCTCTGGGCGTTCCGAGGTGAGAGAGAACGACAGCTGCCCCTTGTGCTGGGACTCCTGTGCAAAGTTCTTCCTGCTCCCACCCCCGGTGAGCACTTGGGAGCTCATGGTCTGTCGGGGTCACTACCCAGGACTGAAAGGGTAGTCAATACTGGATGATGCAATGAACAGACCTAGCACCAGAAAGAGGGGCAAATAAAAAAGGAGGAAAGGTTTTTTTTGGGGAAGGGGGAATTGATGTTTCACAAGAGGATCAAAGTAGTTGTCATGGGAAAATTAGACTTGTGTTGGGCTTTAAGATCTTATTATTTATTTTACCTTATGTTTTTATTGAGGTATGACACATATAATGTGCATAAATATGATATAGCGTAGGGAAGCGGCTGTGGCTCAATCAGTAGGGCTCCCGTTTACCATATGGGAGGCCCCGGGTTCGGTTCCCGGGGCCTCCTGGTGAAGGCAAGCCCGCCCGCATGGCGTGGTTAGCTGACCCAGCGAGCACGAGCAGCAAGGGGGGGATAAATGAATAAATAAATAAAAATCTTAAAAAAAATATATATATGATACAGCGTGATGAACTTCACATTTATGCACGTCTGTATAAATACCTCCCCAGATTGTTCCCAGCACCTCAGAAGTTTCCCAGAAATTTCTGTCTCCCAATTTATTTATTTATTTATTTATTTATTTTTTATTTTACCGGGAGGTCCCGGGGATCAAACCCAGGTCCCTCCATATGGGAGACGGACGCCCAACCAGTTGAGCCATATCCGCCCCCCAATTTATTTATTATTATGGAGGTAATACGTGTCCATTGTATAACATTCAAAAACGTATAAGGGAAAAAAGTAAGTGTCCCTCCTGGCCCTGTCCTCCAGCCACCCAGCCTTCCCTGGAGGAAGTGCCAGTATGAGTTTCTTGGGCATCCTTTATTAGGGCTTCTTTCCTCTTGTTTCACGTGGGTGGTGTCTGTTTGTATTTGGAATTACATTCAGGGAGCATCATACTGTTTAGGGCCTCTGAAGGTCAACCGGTCCCAAGAATACCAGCTGTGGCTGGGCCCTCGGCCCTTGGCCCCCAGCCCCTGGAGACAGGTCACCTGGTCAGAGTCCGGGCGTCCTGTGCCAGGGCTGATTCAGACCTGACCAAGGGTGGAAGGCACTGCAGGGTGCAGGGGGCCTCCAGCCTCCGCTGCTTCCCTGGATCTGTTGCCTGGCTCAGCCTATACCAGGAGGGCAGGTCAAAGGCCCAGAGACGAGAAGCAGGAAAGATTCAAGTTTTCAGGGCTGCGCTCGGGTCGTTTTGTCCATTCCTCTGCCACAGCGGCACCTCTTCAGACACTTATATAGGGAGACTGGACCTTTTCAAGCCCGTGGTTATTTGAGGAGTCTGAGCCTCCCACTGCAGCCCCGATTGACAAGGACTCTCTCCCCCTCTGTTCTTGGAAGCTGTGAAGGCTGGTATACAGTAGTTAAAATGATAGACTTTGGGACCGACAGCGTGAGTTTGAATCCTAGCATTGACTCCTAGTTACTAACTGGGTGGCGTTGGGCAAGTTACTTAAACTCCCGCAGCCTCTGGTTCCTGGTCTGCAAAATGGGGATAAAGATAGTATCTGAAAAAATCAGATAAAGCATGTAAAGACAGTGCAGCCCAGTGCCTGGCATAGGGCTAGAGGCCATTCAATGACAGTTGTCACCATCATCGTGCTTACCATTAGCTTGGACCAGGGAAGTCTGTGTAGAAGCAGCTGGGGGGGCTCACATGTACGAAGCATGTTCACATGTCTGAAGTGTGATCTCTGCCTGGACGGTGCAAGCACTCGCGTGCCCTCCTTTCGTGTGCTGTCACATAGGTGTGCGAGCTGTGTTCCTGAAGGCTTTGATGGCAGACATGTGGGAAGTGGGGCCCCATCCCCACCCCCCTGCTCTACTTCTCTTCACTCTGCTCTAAAAGGAGAAGTAGAGTGAGTTCCCCCAAGGGGTCGGCCGCGCCCCTTCCTGTCCCCGCCCTGCCGGCTGCCCCAGGCCAGTGGAGTGGCAGCCCCAGCCCCAGGACCGCGGCGGGTGGAGAGGCGGCCTGGGCACCCAGAGCCGCGCTGAGGCTCAGCCCCAGAGTTCTCCGCCTGCCCGGACCAGCCCGTGCCACCTCCTCTCCCGCACCCCCTTCCTCTCGGGGAGGCCCCAGGATGGTGAGGTAAGGACTCAGGACCCGTGGCAAGCAGAAGGTCAAGGTGCCCTGGGGCCCAAGGGACCCCTCCTCACTGATCTGCACCCCCTGCCTCCCAGGTGGTTCCACCGAGACCTCAGCGGGCTGGATGCAGAGACCCTGCTCAAGGGCCGGGGTGTCCATGGGAGCTTCCTGGCTCGGCCCAGTCGAAAGAACCAGGGTGACTTCTCCCTCTCGGTCAGGTAGGTGGCCCTCCATGCCGCCAGCCAGGGCAGCGTTTTGGCCACTCTGGTGTGCCAGTCCAGGCCCTGCCCTGGGCTTCCCCGTGGCACAGCTGGCCCCCAGCCCCAGCACGGCCCCTGCCTGTGCCCACCCCATTCCTGTGGGCACCCCGGACACAGGCCGCCCGCCGACCCCTGCCCCGTTCCCTCTTGTGCTCTGCAACCATGGGCCTCACCGCCTGGTGCCCCGCAGGGTGGGGGATCAGGTGACCCATATTCGGATCCAGAACTCAGGGGATTTCTACGACCTGTATGGAGGGGAGAAGTTTGCCACCCTGACGGAGCTGGTGGAGTACTACACGCAGCAGCAGGGCGTCCTGCAGGACCGCGACGGCACCATCATCCACCTCAAGTACCCGCTGAACTGCTCGGACCCGACCAGTGAAAGGTGAGCGCTGCCTTCCACTCTAGCCGCCACCGCCGGGTAGGGGCCGAGGCCCCTGGAGCCAGGGCACGGTCCCCTCCAGCCCTCCCCGTCTCTGCTCCATCTCCTCCCTGTGCACCTGTCCTTTCCTGCGGCCTGGTATCTCACCCTTCCCATCTAACCCCTGGTCAAGCAAGAGAAGTCACCTCCTCCTTGTCCAGCGTCCCTGTCAGCTGGCACTAGTGACAGGAAGGCTGCTCGGGGCTGGCCAGCTCTGCTGCTGGAAAGCTCTTCTCTCTGTGGGTCCGAATCTGCCTTCCTGTGACTGCCCCGACACCCCACCACCCCGCCACGCTGTCCCTGTTGCACGTTAATACAGTGAGTTGTTGATGTTGAGGAGGATGGTCATAGGGACAACCATTTATCGGGACGCTTAATGCCTCATCGTAACATCATCCCCCAAAGGGCCTGCCCTCTGGGCTGCCAAGAACTTGACCAGTCCCTTGGCCCAAATACAGATTCTTGAAAACAGTGAGTGATGTCGGCACTTGTGAGAGGCCTTGCTCTATCCTGGGCACGGGGTAATGCTCAAGGCATTTTCCCTCCCGTTGCCTCCAGAGATGTGGTCCCAGAACTGGGCTGGCTACTCCCCCTGTAGTCTCCCCAAAGCGCAGTGGCCATGGGGAGGGCGTGAATGTGCTGCACGGTGAAAAGCCTGCCCACACGCCCTCATTTTAGTAGCTCCTTCTCCATGACAGTTCCTATGAAGCTTCAGGGAAGCTAAATACCCCTCTTGTTTTCCCACATGGGCGCCTGGGGCCAAGCCAACTTGCCCTTGGCCTGTACTTGTGAATTGGTGCTTGACACGATTCTGAACCTTGATTCAGTTCTCAGTCTTTCTGAGATTCATGCCTTCAAGTTGCATCAATACCTTTGTTCAAGTCACTGATAAAAAACTTCCGCACTGGATGAGGCTGAGGAAAAAGCCCCCCTTGGCCCACCGCTGGAGACCTCTTCCCAGTTAACCTAAAGCCGTGCTGCGCTTCCTTTGTAGCCTTCCTCGTTGCCCTCCCTGGTACTTTGTATCTGCTTCTGTCCTCTGACGCTATGGGGTCTGTCACCCAGACCCTCCTTAACTCCCTGAGGCCCCTCTTTCTCCTTGCTCCAAGCCAGGCTTTACCCTGCTGGAGGAGAGTGGATTGTGGATGGAGTTGGAAGAGGGAAGGAGGAGCTGAGCAGGCCCCTGGGGGGAGGCTGAGACCTGGCTCAAAGAGCCTGGGAGAAGCAAGAGAGGGAAGCCAGGGCTGAGCTGGGGGCGTGGGGGGCAGATACCTGAGAAGGGGGACGATTAGGACCAGGGCAGGAGGGGGGGTGGGCAGCTGACAGTAAGAGGCCCCTTGAGTTATCCAAGCTTGGAAGCCCAGGTCTCACCCCACCCTCAAGGCATCCTGACCCTGGGAAGGGATGTGGGACACTTTCTCCAAACGCCTGTTTGTGTTCCTTGCCTTTGACTGCTGCCACTCTTCTTCCTTAGGAATTTGCATTTGTCCCCTCAATGGCCAGCTCTCAGCCTGTGGTCAGCCTGACATTTGCATGGAAACTTCCTCATGCTGGGGCCTTGGGGAGGGGGGAGAGCCCCCTTCCCTCTCCTCCCCCTGAGGGTCCTCCTCTGTCCCTGACTGGGGGAGAGGTGTCCCAGGGGGCTCATGGGTGGGGCAGGAGACTCTGGAGGTCTCTGAGCTGGACTCTGCTCCGGGGAGGGGTAAGTGGAGGGGCCAGACTGGCCCCCTCCCTCCTTCCCCCCATCCCTGCGGTTGGAAAATGCACCCCCCTTCCCCTGGTGCCTGGGCTGAGGAAACCTCACAACCTCACTTCTCACTCTCTCCCCAGAAGGAGTTTTGTGTTTTTTCCATCACGTGGTTTCCTGTGGGGCCGGGCACTGTGGGGTTACAGTTTCCTCCTGGGAAGGGGGGATGTGCTTCGGGGAAAGGTCCTAGTTCTGCTTTCTGTCCCGACAGCCCCTTGGAGCCCGAGCCCTGGCCTCCCCTTCAGTGACATCATCCTGGGTCCCTGAGCCCCCTAAACCCAGAAGCCACTGTTGGCGTCTCCGCCTCCCTGGGGGAGCTCTCCCACCCTGCCTGTGACTTCCTTCTCTCCCCATCTCCATCGCTTTCTGTGGTCTGGCCTCTGTCTGCATCTTGCTATGTCTCTGGCCTCCTTCCCTAGCCTCGTCCTGTCTTTCGTGGAGGCTTTTTCTTGCTTTCTCCTCTACAAACATTCTGGATATCGCCTGCCATTCTCTCTGCCTTAAACTTTCAGAAACTAGCTGTGTGGTGAGGTGGGCTCTGGGTTCAAACGAAGTCTGGTTGTGACTCCTGAGGTTTGGCAGGGGCCTCGGCCAGGGTGCAGTCGCTCAGCCTCCATTTGCTCATCTCTAAAATGGGGATGATACCTACTTCTCTGTCTTGTGAGAGAGTAATGGACTCAAACGTGGCTGAGGATTTGGAAGCATTTAGCCCAATGCATGGCACGTGGCAGGCACTCCACTTCCCTGCCCTCTCGGCGAGCGTCTGCTTCTTCGGCTCAGCGTCTTGGCCCCACGGCCTAAGTGTCACCTCCCCCAACTGCTGCCTTCTCCAGGTGGTACCATGGCCACATGTCTGGGGGACAGGCAGAGACGCTGCTGCAGGCCAAGGGCGAGCCCTGGACGTTTCTGGTGCGTGAGAGCCTCAGCCAGCCTGGAGATTTTGTGCTGTCCGTGCTCAGTGACCAGCTCAAGGCTGGCCCAGGCTCTCCACTCAGGGTCACCCACATCAAGGTCATGTGTGAGGTAAGGTGGCCAGAGCCCCGAGGCCAAGTGGGGGAGGTGCGGCAAGGAGAGGGTCCAGGGAGGGAGACTCACGCCCTGTGGGGGCCTCACTTGGGACCCCTCAGGGTGGACGCTACACGGTGGGCGGGTCGGAGACTTTCGACAGCCTCACGGACCTGGTGGAGCATTTCAAGAAGACTGGGATCGAGGAGGCCTCGGGCGCCTTTGTGTACCTGCGGCAGGTGAGGGGTGGGCCTGGCTACCTTCTTCCTTCTTGAGCGACCCTCCCGATGCCAGCCTCCGAGACCCTGATGCGGCTGACTCCTCGCCCTCCCCCACTCCCAGCCTTACTATGCCACACGGGTGAACGCAGCTGACATTGAGAACCGGGTCTTGGAACTGAACAAGAAGCAGGAGTCGGAGGAAACGGCCAAGGCTGGCTTCTGGGAGGAGTTTGAGGTACGCTGTGGCCGGAGGCAGCTTCTTCACCCTTCCCCACTCCACCCACCCACTGCCTGGACCTGCCCTCCAGTATTTCCACCCTCAGACTGCCCTGGCTGGGGCTGATGCCCCATTTCCTCCCTTGCCTCCAGAGTCTGCAGAAGCAGGAGGTGAAGAACTTGCACCAACGGCTGGAAGGGCAGCGGCCAGAGAATAAGAGCAAGAACCGCTATAAGAACATTCTCCCCTGTGAGCTCCTCGCCCTCCCCAGCCAGCCTCCCCCTTCTCATTCACTAAAGGAACACTCACCTCCCCTGGCAGCGTTCACCTTCCCACCCTGTCAGAGCCTCACCTCCTTCTCCCGCGAAGCCTCCCCATACCACCAGGCACATCCCCCCCCACCCCACCCAGACTCCTTTCCATTACCCTCTACCCCACCCCATACAGATCCCCCATCCCTGCCAGCCCACAATCCTCTGTGAGCCCCATGGCTTCTGAGATAGGATGGCCCTGAGCTTAGGAAGGGTCTGCCCACGGGTGGGGGTGGGTGGGTCCTTGGCTGACCCCGGACTTTCTCCGTCAACTCCTGCCAGTTGACCACAGCCGAGTGATCCTGCAGGGACGTGACAGTAACATCCCTGGGTCCGACTACATCAATGCCAACTACGTCAAGGTCAGTGGCACCAGGGGTCCCCCTCTTGTGGGGGTACCTGGGTCCAGGGTCACCCAGGCAAAGCCAAAGCTGATGTGGGTAGGTGAGGGTGGTGGGGGTGGCACATCCCCCGCCAAGGAGCTCACGGTCCTGGGTTGCATCTCTCTGCACCTGCATCCAGAACCAGCTACTTGGCTCTGACGAGGACGCTAAGACCTATATTGCCAGCCAGGGCTGCCTGGAGGCCACGGTCAACGACTTCTGGCAGATGGCCTGGCAGGAGAACACCCGTGTCATCGTCATGACCACCCGGGAGGTGGAGAAAGGCCGGGTAGGCAGACCCCCGTACCCGCTCCCTGTGCCTGAACCCACATTTCCCCCTAGAACATGTCACCCACCACCATGAGTGGAAAGAAACTTTGGAGGCCAGGGTAGACGTCCTGAGATGCTTGCATCCCTGCTTCCAACCTTGGGCTTGCCTTCCTTTCCCTTACTGCGTCCAAAAGCACTGCCCCAACACACACCATGGCGTCTCTCAGTCCGTAACGCCCCCTCTACCTGGCCTTCCAAACCATAACTTGGGCATCCTCCCTCCCGTGCCCCCACCTGCCCTCACCCAGGCAGAGGCCCATACTCTCTGCCTCCTAAATCCCTCTAGAGTCTGCCCACCTCACTGCCCAGCTGGTCTCCCACCCTCTGCACTGCAGTCCAAGTGATGCCATCAAAGCACAAACAGGACCAGGCTGCTCCCTCTCTGAAAACACCTTCCATGGCTCCCGGTTGCCTCCAGCAGTCAAGGCGTGGAGCTTCCCTTCAATCCCCTTGCTTCCCTGCAACACTCGCTGCCACGAATGGCCCAGGTTCTTCAAGTTTCTGTGCCTTTACATTAGCTCTTTTCCTGCTAGGAAATGGCTTTCTCTCTCCATCCCATCTCTGCATGGCATGGGTTTTTGGAGACCCAGCTCAAGTGCTACCTCCTCTGTGGAGCCGTCTCTGATTTCCTCCACGGCCTAAGGAGAACTAGCCTCTCCCTCGAGCGTGCTTTTTCAGCATACTTTGTGTTTTTCCTGCTCGCTTGTCTCTGCCCCACTGGCCTATAACCTCCTAGGCTCCGGGGCACGGACTATCTTAGTCATGTCTGTGACCCAACCTGACTTGCACGGCTCCGGGTACCAGGGGGCCTCCGCTGAAGACTGTTGTGTGAATAAGTAAGGTTAAGTGGCTGGTCAGGCCTCACCGCCTGTAACTGGCTGAGCTGAGGCCAACTCCCAGGCCTCCTGACTCCAGGCCAGTTCATCAGGCCAGGGTATGACTGGGCCAGGCCCCAGGGACTCGGGGTCCTGAGCAGGACCTGGAACAGCCTGTTTCCCTCTTTCTGGGCCTCATTCCCCTTCCCTGGGCACCTTTTGCAGAACAAATGTGTCCCGTACTGGCCAGACGTGGGCTGTCAGTGTGTTTACGGACCCTATGCTGTGACAAACTGTGGGGAGCACGACGCAGCTGAGTACAAGCTCCGCACCTTGCAGGTCTCCCCGCTGGACAATGTGAGTGTCCCCCCACTACCCCGGGGCCCCTGCTTGGTCCTACTCTCCTATCTGGCAGGGTGGGACGAGGCACCTGCACCCCAAGCAGGACGGGACATTGCCCCCATGTACCCCGCCCAGGGGGACCTGATTCGGGAGATTTGGCACTACCAGTACCTGAGCTGGCCTGACCACGGGGTCCCCAGCGAGCCTGGGGGCGTCCTGAGCTTCCTGGACCAGATCAACCAGCGGCAGGAGAGTCTGCCTCATGCAGGGCCCATCATCGTGCATTGCAGGTGAGAGGTGTCATGATATTAGTAGTAATACAAGTAAGAGCTGACAAGTAAGTACTGCTTGCTAAGTGCCCCGGTTTAAGCAATTTACATATTAACTGGTTTAATGGCTCCCTCCACCCCCAGCCTCTTCTGGGTCCCCCAAGGGCTGCCCACCCAACTCTGCTGGGACCAGCCCCACAGTGTGCCCCTCTGCCAGGGTGTGGCTTCCTCACCCAGAGACTTCCCTGGATATAACATTTAGTCCAACCCTACCAAATACACATGTGGAAACTGAGGCCCAGTGATGCGCCAGGTCGCCAGCTAGTCAGGGGAGACGCCAGCAACCAGGCCCCCCATTACTCCCAATTTCCCAGCCTGTGTTTCTTTCTCGGCCCTAAGGACTGTCCATCAGGGTCAGCGTGGTCCCCTCTCCCACCCCCTTTTACTGCTGCAGCCCTGGGGGGCTTAGGCTTCTTCAAGGCTCCTGCCTCTCTCCCCTCAGCAATCCCGCCCCAAATGGCCCCAGGTTGCATGGGACTGGGTGCTGCTTCTGGCAAGGGCAGGGCACCAGGCCCTCCTGCTGGGGTGGGGAGGTGGGGGTCAGCAAGGAGGAGCAGGGCTCCCTGGCATGTGCCTCCCAGCTGGCCTGCCTGGGGTTAACAGAGGCTCTCCCACTGGGGCAGCCCATCCACTTGTCGGCTGGGTGATCTCGGACAAACTGCTTAACTTCTCCAATGCGCAGGTCCCTTACCTGTGAGGTCAGGTTGGTGACAGATCTCCCTTAGGCTCATCGTGGATATTAAATGAGACCCTGTAACAGTGTCTGGAATACACTAAACTCTCTAAAAATGGGAGCTGTCAGTGGTTCAACAACTACAGGCAGGCAGGAAATGGAAGAATGAGAACTTGCTTTGTCCTCTTTCCCTCCTGCTCCCTCTATGCAACCTCTGACCCTACCCTGGCCTGGGAGGGTCTCAGACTTCCTCCTTCTTCCCACCAGTATCTGTTGGTCCTCAGGGCAGTGCCGGGCAGCTGAGTCTGGATGTGCCTCCCTTGAGCGGCCCTGGGGACGCCGCTCTGACCTTCCAGGGGCAGGTGTACCCCCAAAAACTACACTCCTGCTGGCACCCCATCCCCTACACACACACACACTCTCTCTCTCTCTCTCTCTCTATCTCACAGGCTTCTTGAAATCCCCATGGCCTTTATTTAGATGTTACAGGAAGGAAGTGGGTGAGGGGGGTTATTTTTGACAATCTGGGTTTGAAATTAGCCATCGCGACTCAGGGCACCCGCCTGACAGGCCAGCCAGAGGGGGTGGGACTGGGGTGCAGGTCCTGAGGTCCCTGGGTGGGGTCTGTTTGCCCAGGGGGAGGTGGAAGGCGGGAGAAGGGAGACGGGAGAAGGTGGGGGGCGGGAGAAGGGAGACTTCCCACTGTACTTCCTCTAGGTCTCCTGACCCCAGTCCCTACCCCTCCCCGGGTCTCAAGGGTTGCCCTTTCCCCGCCATCAGGGTTTGAAGAAAAAGGGAAATGAAGCCCTGCAGAAAGAGGCTCCAAACAGGACTGTCGCAGGGAGGAGGGCGGGAAGACCTTGTTCAGGACAAGGAGGTGGGGGGGGCAGAGGGGGCCCTAGGGTGCCTGGGACAGTGGGCAGGAATCTGTGGAACTGGAGGTTCTTTGAGGCGGGTGCACAGGCAGGAAGCAGGAAGTGGAGGAGTGTAATGCTGGGAGAAGGAAAATGAGGGGGGCCTTTGGGGCACCAGCCTCAGCCCTTCATAGCCAGGCCCTTCCCCACAAATCCCTTGGCAGAGGTCAAGGGCACAGGTGCAGAGGTGGCAGATTCCTGCCCCTCATCCAGCTGGAGCCTCCCCTGCCTTATGCCCCACCCAAAGGCTGGAGCTGAGCCCTGGGCCCCTGCGGGGAGGGGCTGACGGCCTTTCTGGCGCTGTCCCTTCCCTCCCCAGTGCAGGCATTGGTCGCACGGGCACCATCATTGTCATCGACATGCTCATGGAGAGCATCTCCACCAAGGGTGAGGCTTGCCTGTGCTCCCTTGGGGGGTGCAGAGGCCGTGGCCTGTGGGCGGTGGGCGCCTGCCCCTGCCCGAGGCCTGACGTCCGCTGCCTTCGCTGCCCAGGCCTGGACTGTGACATCGACATCCAGAAGACCATCCAGATGGTGCGGGCCCAGCGCTCGGGCATGGTGCAGACGGAGGCGCAGTACAAGTTCATCTACGTGGCCATTGCCCAGTTCATCGAAACCACCAAGAAGAAGCTGGAGGTCATACAGGTGCATGCAGAGCAGGGCCTGCTGGGGCCGGAGGCGAGAGCGGGCCACACGTGGCCCTGCTGGGACCACCACCCACCCACCTCTCCTCTGCCCACAGTCCCAGAAGGGCCGCGAGTCCGAGTATGGGAACATCACCTACCCCCCTGCCATGAAGAACGCCCATGTCAAGGCCTCCCGCACCTCCTCCAAGTGAGTGGTCCCGCCTGCCTGCCGCCTCCCAGCCCCTCCCCAGCCCGAGCCTCTCAAGCTGGAGCTGGGAGACGTGGGTTCAAGCTCAAACCTGGGTCTTGCTCCGTGTGGGCTGTGCTGGGCGTCGGCACTATGCTGCCCTTTGGGGCGGGTCCTCTCGCTTTCCTGGCCTGTTTGCTCACCTGTGAGACGGGGTGGCCCAGAGGGTGCTCTGTTTCCTGATCTGAGCCAACTGCCTGCCCACCCACCCCACCTGCAGGCACAAGGAGGATGTGTACGAGAACCTGCACGGTAAGAACAAGAAGGAGGAGAAGGTGAAGAAGCAGAGGTCAGCGGACAAGGAGAAGAGCAAGGGGTCCCTCAAGAGGAAGTGAGCTGGGCACCCTCCTGAGGAGGCCACGGTACCGGTACCCTCTACTCAGAACCGCTCCTCCCTGCCTGCCCCCAGGGTCCCCTGGCCCCAGCTGTGCTCCCCTGCTTGGGAGGTGGCGGCCACCCCCAGCCGTGCTTCTTGTTCCCCTCCCTACGTTCCAGCCACCTGCCTTACTTCTGGACACCCTCTCGGCACCTCAGCCCTGACCTCTGCAGAGGCCTCCAGTGGATGGACCCCCAGCCTGAACCTGGGACCCCACCCCCACGTCCTCTTTCTATTGTAATTTAAAAGGCCATGTCCCCACTCCCCTCTCCCTGACACTGTATATAGCCCAGCAGGGCCCTTCTACTTGTGTAAATAAAGCCTTTTGGGTCACTGTGTGTGCCTCCACCGTGCGTGCCTGGGTGGGGGTGGGGGCGGAGGTGGGCCTGGGCATGGGAGGGGGGAGTGCAGGAGCGAGGTGGGTGCCTGAAAGCTCTGCCTTCACAGTCACACCAGGTTCTGGACTCCGCTGGACTAACCAGGGCCAGGCCTCTCGGGTTCCTGTAACATGGGGGTGGTCACCAGGGCCCCGTGCCCCTCCCTGGGTGGTTGCAGAGATCACTGAGCTAAGGGGTGTTAATACCAAATTTATCACACACCTGCCAGTTGCCATGCACTGTTTAAAAGCTATATATATTCATTCAACGCAGCTCTCTTTACCGGTCCTATTTTACAGTGGGGGATACTGAGGCACAGAGAGCCAATAGCTTGCCCAGGGCTCCAGGACTATGGAGTAGTGAAGATGAGGTTTTAATGCAGGCACTCTGGCCCCAGGGCCCACACCCCAAACCACGGAGCTGGAGCTGGGGTCACCCCAGGGGAACACAGCCACGTGCCCTGGATGCTGCAGATCCAAGAACTAAGACAAAGGCCTGGAGCACGGCCCCAACCCAGCCTCCCAGGCTCCTCTCACCTGGGCCACGGCCACCACCGCCCACCCTCACCCTCTCACTCCTTTCCCAGGTTGCTTGGCTGGCTGTCCAAAGACTGTTTTTTTTTGGTGGGGGAGGAGGGCAGTTTACTGTGTCCTCTTCCCTCTCCCTGTGCCCAGAGTGGACGACCAATAATTGTTTTTTTTTTTGTCTTGAGGCTTTATCTTAATCTGAAATACTAATCTTCTGGGGAGTTAGATCTGTGAGTCAGTCACAGCTCAGGAATGGCAGGCTCCCTTCTGGAAGTCCACTGTGTCCAGGACCCTGCATTGGGCTGGTGATGCCACATTGAGCAGGGCAGTGCTTGGCCCTGGGCCCCCCTCCCAGCTTAGGAGACTGGAGGGAGACAGACTCAGTCCACAAAGGCTTGAAATAATGACAGGCCAGGTATTGGGACGCAAAGCAAACAAAGGGTAGGGAGGCAACACAATAGCTCAGGGGACCCCCCCCCCCCCCCCCCCCCCCCCCCCCCCCCGCTCACCTGTGGGCCTCCGGGCTGCCCTCCCAGCAACGCCCTTCGATCCCAGCCCCAGCTGCACAAAGGGAAGGAGAGGCCTCACCCCCACCCCTGCCCAGGGCTGGGACTTGGACTCCCCGGAGGGAGGGAGGGGAGGTGGGTTAGGGAAGCTGGGTCCCTCCAGAAAGCAGAGCCCCGTCGTCCCTCCCGCTGCCAGGACCGAAGGAGAGGAGCTCGAGGCATGAATGTGAACCTGAAGGGGCAGTGCTGATGCTCCCGGCCAGCTCGGGCCTGGGGCCTGGCCTTAGTTCCGGGAAGCAGAGACCTCAGCCTCGGCAGGGGCAGGCACCTGGACGGGGGGCTGAGGAGAGGGCTGTGCTCTCCTGGGGACCTGCCTGCCCTCCACGGGCCTGGGGGTGCCTCCGTCCGCCCCTTTCCTCGGCACAACCCAACCCCGGCTGAGCTGACCTCCACATCTAGCAGTTGTGGGGAGAGGCTGGGAAGGAAGGTAAAGGGGGCCCAAAGACCACCCCTTCATTTGCTGCTTGGGAGACCTGGCTCCCTAGTCCGGGCTCCGGGGTGGGGGTGGAGGTCGAGGAGACTGGTGGGAGGGAAGAGCCCGCGGGGCAGGGCCGGAGGCCTAGCAGAGGGCCCGGCCCCAGAGAGGTGCCCATGGCTGGCGCTGGAAGGGAAGGGGTTAAGGCGGCGGCGGTGGGGGGGCAGCCTATGGCAGGAGGACACACCTGTGCGCAGGGCGGCGGGCGGGGCCCAGGTGAGGAGCCCGATGCTGCCTGGCAGGCAGAGAAGGAAGGAGGAAGAGTGCAGGCCAGGGCGGGCTCTAGGTCGTTGAATCCTGGGCCTGGACTCCCCTTCCCCTCCTCAGCACTCAGCCTCTGGGGGACAGGCGGGCCTGGTGACAGGTAAAAGCCCACCGGGAGAGGGGGCCTGGGGCTGCGCTAGGGACTGCAGAGGCAGGCGAGGGCCGGCGAACTGGTGTGCGTTGGAGAAAGGGATAGGCTGCAGTGCGGGTGGCAGGGGAAGGGGCTCCAAGGCAGAAAACAGATGGGTGGGGGGCTGCTGAAGTCCTCCCTGGACCTCAGTCGATCAGCTCCTCAGGGTGGGGCGGGCGGCAGGGCTCACCCGGAAGTGTCCCCAGGGACGCGGGTGGTGGGGGAGGGGAGCCAGGCCTCTAAGGCCTGTCCGCAGGGGGACCCGGGGCCTGGGGCTACCCAGCCTGGATATGGGCAGGTTGGGTGGGGGCCCTCGTCTTACCTCGCAGTGTTTGGGTGCTGGTCGGGAGTCTCTAATACTGCCGGGTAATGATGGAGGCCCTTGTCCCAGTGTCAGCAGCATCTATCGCCTCAGGCCCCCAGCCTCCAGCCGCCCCGCCCCGCCCTCTCCTACCCACACACCCAGGAGGCCCCTTCTCCTGGAGCTAAGGGTGCTGCCAAAGAGGTTCTTCATGATTGGCCGGCTGCCTACCAGAGGGACACAATGGCCCGAGGCCTTCCTCCAAGCCTGTGTGATTTGTCACTTGGTAGATCCAGAACTCACAGCCGACCTGGAGCTTGCCACTGGCTTGTGCATTCTCAAGAGACCTCACTTGGCCTGCAGCCAGAGTCCCTGTAGCAAACGGCCAGTTCTAGACCGGAGTTCCACGCTGGCCGGCTCTGGGTCCATCTTCCAGCACAGTGTTGGCTGGTCTAATAGTGAAGCTCCTAACACTGTCTGGTAAAGATGGCTCCCGGGTCGGCTCCCTCGGCAATGACCTTCAGGGAACCCCAAAGATCCGTGGAGGCCTCCTGACCGACAACCTCTGACCTTTACCCCTCCGCATGGGGGTGAATCACTAGGAAAGTAGGAACAATGGGAGGAGACAAAATGGCTGCCTCTAGAGCCGTAGCAGAATTTAGAAAGGATATTGTTCTCCAGGCATCTCCATCTCTTCCCGCCTTGGGAAAGTGAAAGAAATAAAGTGCCAGTAGGGTCATGTGAAAGATTGATCCAACTCACTTGACCTGTCTTTCGTTGTCTAATCGTCGATGATTTCTTCTTGGCTCCCAGGTCCTAGGGTGGGAGCTGCCAGAGCAGGGCCAAGTTAATCTACTTCCTTCAAGTTCTAGGAAGCTGAAGATTAATCCAGTCCCTCCAACCCTGAAAGACTTGCCCCCTCCCCGTCACGCATTTTGTAATTCCTGGATATAGTTTTGTCTTATAGCTCCAAATGTTCGTCTCTCCTTAAGAACAAGGAATGGGAAATGGCTGGGGGTGTATGTGTGCGGGGGGGGGGGGGGGCTGTAGATGTAGTGGCTTCATTTTTTGGATGCTTAAGGCTCAGTGAAGACGGTGTGAGGAAGCTCATCTAGGGATGGAAGACAGGCACCTGTTCTGTGAAGAGCCCACCTCCGAAGGTAGAGCCCTGGTACACAAACAGCTGCTGCCCTGGTGACTAAGAAACTGAAAGCCCAGGTAGCCCAGCGGGCAACATGATCCACTGGGCTTTGAACACTTAAGTCTCCCCCACAGCTACAGGGAACTGTTACCAAGGAAGCGGCTCTCCTTGGGATCATCAGTTTTTCTGGTCTGGCTCAGCAAAGCCACAGCTGCTCCAACCTCAGAAAGGAGATGTTGATATATAAACAGGATGATGGGTAGAAATGGGGGGTGGGTGGAGTGCAGCTGGGCCTCAGGACTGGAGGGCCGCCCTTCCCACTACTGGGCTGGGAGAGCAGAGCAGCAGGGCCCAGGCTCTGCTCTTCCCTAACTGCTTGGCGAGATTCGCTGTGCCCTCTGCTGGCAGGTACACCATCAGTCTCAGGAGTGTGTGTGCACGCATGCGTGGCTTCCCTACCCCAGCCCAGACACGTGAGGCCTTGACTTAGGCTTTAGTAATAAAAATTTATTGAGAATTCCTGGGATGACAGTTATCTCCTCCCAACCTTGAGGGAGGGAACCAAGGATGTAGGAAATCACTGAAAAATCACACACTGTCCCAACACCCCTGGGCAACCCAAGGAGGAGGAAAGTCACCCCCCAAAAAAAGGGTCAGCCTTCGTTAATCCAAGAGGGGTGGATGGGGGCCATCACATGATACTGGAGATGGGCAGGGTGCGCTGGACCCCTAGCTGGCTCGTTGAAGCCAGGGGAGAAGCAGATCTAGGACCTCTGGCGGTGGAGTTCTTGGTGTTACCAGGCTCATTTCTTACCCTTGATGAGGCTGTCGCTGTGGAAGCAAAGTGACAGATGGATGGCATTATTAGGGGATGCAAATGTGAGGGAGAACTTCCCAGGCCACTCCTTCAGCTGCCCTCCCCTGATTGAGGGTATGTGTGCGAGGATGGGGGTGTTGGAAGGGTGAGAAAGGGATAGTGAGATGGTGGGTGGGAGGCAGGCACCCGGAGAAGACGGGGTGCAGGACCCCTGAGAAGCACAGATGTACCAGCAACTTACCTTCCCCTGTGGATTCCAGATCACCAGATGAACAGGAAACACAAAAAGAGAAGAGAAATGCACATGTGATCTGACAGCCTCAGGCCCCTCCCTCCTCTGCACTCCCCTACACCCAGCTCTAAACCCTCCTGATCTCCCAAGAGAAAAAGACAAAATGCTGGAAGCGACAAATCTCAGGCTCATGAAAGGAAGAGACTTGTTCTCTTGGCACTGCTATTCCTCATCTCTTCTTTACTAACATTCTTCCATGTTCCTGAGCAGCGACTTTAGGGCTCCCAAGTAAGAACAAAAGTATGCTCTTTCATTACTTTTAAGTTGGACAAAACTTTACAATTAAGGTAACTTTTATATATGAATCATTCCTGTGAAATGCAAAGTAGAAATTGTCAACTACCCCCCATTTTGGATAAAATTTTGATTCAGAGAAGTAGTATCTTTCAAGGTCACACAAACAGCTGGTAGCAGTGCAGGCTACAGAACCCAGGCGACCAGTCTCAAGTCCCACATTCTGACACCCCACCATGGGCCATGCCTCTCACCTGGTGAAACTTTCATCCTGTAGGTTCAGCACAAGGTTGTCGGCAGTGAGAAAGATACGGTTCTGTGATGTTGCGATCTACAGGGAAAGAAAAAAGACAGATGCTTGTGTTAAGCAAAGACGACCTTGATTCCTACCCTGGCAATTCAATAACCACTTCTGGAACACATGTGGGCTAGGACTAGGCATGGTTTCCGCACTCAATCAAGGGTCTAGGGTGGTGAACTGTTCAATTATGACGTGTCAGTACCCTATCAAGGTATAAGCAAGAAGTGGCAAGGGAGTCCAGAACAATCATTTTTGATTTTTTTTTTTTTTTTTTAATTTTACCGGGAGGTCCCGGGGATCGAACCCAGGTCCCTCCATATGGGAGACGGACGCCCAACCAGTTGAGCCACATCCGCCCCCTAGAACAATCATTTTTGATGTGGGGAGGAGTATCAAGAGAAGCCAGTCTGAGTAGAAACGTGAACAAACAGAAGTCTAATTTACTCACTTCCAAGTGCTTTAACTGAAAACACTTTCACTGGCAAGGCAGCCCCATGAGACATGCTGGGCACTTGCGTGCAGACTTACCGTCTTGGAGATGTTCTGGGCTGCCCGGATCTTGCGCAGTTTGATGTAGCCTGGGTTCTTGCTCAGTGCTTCTCCGAGGTGAGCGGGGTCAAGTCAAGGGTCCATACAAGGCCGGTCTCAATCTCTGGCCCGATCATCTATACCCCTCTGGGCTATCAGATCCAAGGTTGCGCTCAGATGGCCCGTGCCTAGCCCAACTTTGGTCCCCACCTGTGGGCCCCCCTGCAGGCAGCTGCTGGGAACTGGGGACAGCAGCAGCAATGGAGGCAAGGCCAGCAGTGCTATTGATCTGGCCTTACAGTGGGGAGCCAGGTCTCAGGTACCCCCACTAAGATTTCAGATCCCATCCCTAGCCCTCATTCCCCAGGGAACCAAGGTTCAGAGAGCACGGAGTCGCATTCGCCTTAGTGTCATCAGCTGGCCCGTGAGGGGAGATGGGGCAAGCAGGAGCTCCAGGGGCTAGGCTGGCATCTTTGAACAGAAGGATATCATCTTGGCAGCCTCAGCCTCACCCTCGGCCTGAACGATCTTCTGCCGCTGTTCCTGTTTTGCCTTTTCCACCAAGAACTGTGCCCTCTGGGCCTCCTGCTGGGCTGTGGTGGGAATCAGAAGTCACAGGTGTGAGGTGTCGGGAACTCCATCCACAGAGCCCTCCCTCCTCCTGCACTCCCCGAAGCCCTTGCCCTATTCCCTTTGTAACTCACCCACTTGTTTGGCTTCCACAGCAGCTGTGTACTCGCGACTAAAGCTCAGCTCTGTGATGGCCACATCATCCAGGATGAGGCTGAAGTCCTTGGCCCTCTCTGTCAGCTCCCGTCGGATCAAAAGGGACACCTGGGGACACGGGTGAGAAGGGGAAGGGAGAGGCAACGTGAAGGGGATTGGAAAACTGAAAGGAAGGTGTGCTGCTGTGCCCACCTGAATACTAGATCTCTTAAAAACGTTGGGAAGCTCACTGACCCTTTCTTATTTCCTCACTAGAACACATGAGTTGGGAAGGGCTTGGTCCAATTGTCATTTGATAGATGAGACAGGTTCAGAGAGGTGTTATAACTACCACACGTCACAATGACTCCTAAACCTGTGCTCTCTACAAGACAATGACTATCTCCTCAGCTTCCTGTTGGACAAACCTGTAACATAAGCCATTTTGCCAAAAGAAGTACAGGAAAAATTGAGACTGTGTTTTTTCCTAGGTTCTGAACACTGACTGCTACAGAGTTCCAGGCTTGGCTCTCCTTGTTTCTCACAGTGGCCATTAGGACAGCTTTTAGGTGGAAATGGAACTAGTGTCACAACCCTTTTCTGTCAGCTGCCTTTCCTGACACCTGGTCCCAATGCCCTGGGCCTAGGAGGGAAAGGTGACATGGCACAGATGGTCAGACCTGGGCCCGCTGGGTGATGAGCTGTGAGGCATTGAATTTGGCTACCACACTCTTGAGTACTTCATTGACAATTGATGGCAACACTCGCTCTTCGTAGTCTAGCCCAAGACGCTGGTACATGCTGGGAAGCTCCAGGGCGTTGGGTCGAGATAGCACTCGCAGGGAGATATTCACCATCTGCAGATCTGACAGGCCAGCAGTAGTGGGTTAAGGTCATGGGGTCTCTTCTGGCCCCTTGGTCAAACACCCTGCCACATCTCCACGTGGTTCCCTCTGTGTCTAGCGTAGTCCTTTGCAGACTGGAACTCCCCTGGGGGAGTTGGTAAGGAAGATGTGACAAGACACAGGCCACATGCATCCTCACCCACTGTGAAGTTTTCTTTACCAATACCACTGGTAAAGCTGAACCCGATTTTTGCCACTGGACTTTGTATAACCTCCACCACAGGCTCTATCATGCGAAGCACAATAAGCTGTCTCCTTTACTAGACTACACCCTCCCTTTGAGAACAAGGATTGTGTTTTGTGTATCTTTAATCTGAATGGCTTAGGATTGAACAAATAAATGACATGCTCTGAGGGTCCAGGGAATCTCTAAGGCACAACTTCTAGGTATAGGTGCACCAATAAAGAGCAATGACAAAAAACACTTTCACAAGAATAAGGCATACTAGTGGGTATAATTAATAGGTCAAGCAGTTATAAAACATAAAAAGGCTTTAAAAGAAGCCTTTGATCTAGGCACTGAATCAGACAAACAACATCCCAGTCCTCAATGAATGTACACTGGGGGAGAAGGGAAGAGGCAGTTAATTAAAAACATGCAAAACCAGTGTCAGGTGGTGTACTGCTTTAACCCCAGGAGGCTGGTACTTTTATCATCAATCTTTTGCAGATGGGGAAACCAAGGCCTGAGAGACCTGAAGCTATGGTCTTCCCCTAAGGGTCTCTTTCCAAGCTCCCTAGTTTATTTTAGGTAACCCATCTGCATATGATTCCCAAGTGCCCAGACCTACCTTTGGAGCCTGTGGGGGAGGAGATTTTTCGGGGTCTGGCCCGAATATCATAGATGATGGGGTACTGGAACCAGGGAATCCTGGAGTGGAGAGAACAGGTATAGGTATCAAGGCTGCCTTTCACTAGCTTTGCCTGGCTTCCCCTTACCACGTGTTCCTTAGCCCGGGTCTCCCCTTAATAGCCACGGACAAGGAGATAGTCTCGTCTCCCCTTGGAGAACAACAGTTTACGTGCTGCTGGAGTTTTTGGGTAGCACCTGCTGTCCTGGGAGCGGGGGTGAGGAAAGTGCAGCGTCGAATTCTGTTGCAAAACCTACCACAGACACTGGGAGATCGACGTCAGGGTGAAGGGTCAGGGTCAGTCGGCCTTGGCCCGCCATTACCTGAAGTGAAGGCCCTCGGCCAGGATGGTGTCCTGCTGCACGCCACCGATTCGATTAAAGAAGATGGCTCTGTGCCCGCCTTCCACTGTGGGGAGAGGGGTGGCCATGAGGCGCTAAGCCCTGGTGGGGCGGGGTGAGGGGCCAGGTGAGAGCGGAGACCCGGCGAGATAGGGCAGGGGGCGTGGGGAGGGGCGTGAAGGGTCTCGGGAGGTCGAACAGGAACGGGTCGGACCCAGCGAGCGGGCGGAGGGAGCTCACCGGTGAACACCGACTCGCGGACTCCGTAGGCCACGGCGCCGGCCCCCAGCAGCAGCTTCAGCGCCGTGCCCATGCCTCGGGGCCCGGCGGGCAGCCGGCCCGCTAAGTCCTTCAAGTTCTGGGCCATGTCCGCTCCCGCAGCCGGAGCACCGGGAGTTAGAAGGACGTGCGGGCCCGTCTCTACCCCGCCCCAATTTCAGGAGCGTACCCTTCACACGAGGGTCCGGGGACCGCGAAGCTCGCGGGAGAAAGGGCACCGGAAATGCGCTCCCTTCTAAACCCTCCCCTTGCCCAGTGCCGGCCCGAACTTCGCGCACAGGAATCGCGCATCCGGAAGTTCCCGCCCCCTCCTGGGGCCCGGCCCTCCCGGGGCGGCTTCGGCAGAGCTAGAGAGCAAACAATCGCCATTTCGAAGCGCCCACTTCCAAAATGGCAGCCGGAAGGAAGTTTGCTATTAGGGTGAGGTCCGCTACCCCGGAAGGTTCTAATGCGAGAAATCACTGTAAGGAGGGTAGCGCAATTTCCGGTCGGTTGCAAGATGGCTGCGCCCAGTGGTGGATTTCAACCTCGCGAGCGTCGCGGTCGGGAGGAGGAAGAGGGCTGGGATGCTGCGGCGCCCAAGAGGCCGCGACTCGGGGCGGGAAGCAAGATCGGAGGCCGTAGGCTCATTGTGGTGCTGGAAGGGGCCAGTCTGGAGACAGTCAAGGTAGTTTGGGACAAGGGGAGAACTGGTAGCTGCGATAGGACGGGACTCCGTGAGATGAGGGTGAAGGGCGCACAGTGCTTCGAGAAAGCTGAGAGAGACCAAACTTTCTTTTGGGGAAAAGGTGGCCTTGGTACTCTTCCTTGGATTGACATCGTGAGTTGGAGGTATTCATTTTTTTTTGCCCTTGAATGCCATCAAAGCTCACACTTCCTTGCTTTCAATTGTTTCACCACGATTCTGTGATATAAAATCATTTAAGGGGAGGGGAATCTGGGCGGTCCACATCCCGACAATTTACTGGGCAAACGGGAAAGGTAGTTACTGTAGTCTCGTGAGACTCCTGCCCACTTTAATCCATAAAGACTTAATGTTTCAATTCGTTAAAAAGGTGCCTAATCCCATCCCTCTCTTGTTAATATCCATCTCGAAACACTGCCAGAACCAGATTATTTTTGAATACCTTTACATCTTTATTTTACATATCGTTCGTCTCTGTCTTTCCTGGGTTCAGATCATTTCTACTACCTACTAGTTGTGTGACCATAGGCGGCAAATCACTTAATCACTTAGGGTTGTTGAGAGGATTAAAGGGGTTAATATGTGTAGAGATTAAAATAGTATCTGGCACTTGGTAAGTCATAGTGAATTATTGTTATTTATTGCAAGTTCTCCCTCCCTTGGCTCTCTCCTCTGCTCGTTTTCTTTAGGAGGCACCAGGAACAGAACGGGGACCTCCCATGTGGGAGGTGGGTGCCCAGTTACTTGAGCCACATCGCTTCCACTCCAGGTTCTTTATTAAGAAGTTGAAAGGTCATGGCCAAATTAAAATTCCTAGAGCATGCTCTGAAAGAATTGGTTACGCTGTCTTCAGTGTTAACTCCAAGAATTCATATCTAGTTGAAATCTTGTGCTGTCACCTGTTTCTCTGTCTCATCTGGGCCTGCTCTTTCCTTTTATTCCATATACTCTAGTCTCACTGGCCTTTTTACAGTTCTTTGAAAACACTAAGTTACCTTATAACCTAAGGCCACTGCACATGTTCTTTAACTGGAAGCTCCCTTTAGTAATTTCTACTTATTTGTTCATTCATTTAACACTTATCGAATCTTTTATGCTACTCATTCTTCAATTATAGGTTAACTGCTACCTCTTCAGAGAAATGACTCCTCTCTTCCCTGGTATAAATCAGGTCCTCCTGTTAATGTGGCTTTAAAAAAATCATTTCCTATCCTGCTCAGCTCTATTCATCTTTTTAAAAATGGGTTATTTTGTCACTATGCCTTTTTAAATTCATTCTGAGTATTCTAGTTAGTCATTTTCAATTTTTAAACCATAACCCACAACTAAAAATTACATTGTGATTTCAACTATATGAATCAACAAAAATCCTAGTTATAGCTTATTTTTTTAAGTTTTTTTTTTTCAGTTATAGCCTATTAATGGGCTGTAACAATTATTTTAGTCAAGAGGTTCTCTTCTATAATTAAGGGTGTCCCATGGACTTAATTCTTGGTCCTTTGTTCTTCCTCTGTGCTAACTCTCTGTGCCATTCTTTTTTTTTTTTTTTTTTTTAAGATTTTATTTATTTATTCATTTATCCCCCCCTTGCTGCTTGTGCTCGCTGGGTCAGCTAACCACGCCGTGCGGGCGGGCTTGCCTTCACCAGGAGGCCCCGGGAACCGAACCCGGGGCCTCCCATATGGTAAACGGGAGCCCTACTGATTGAGCCACAGCCGCTTCCCTCTCTGTGCCATTCTTGTCATTTCAAGCTATTAAGTTAATTTCGAAATCTACATCAATCCTCCCACCCCCCAGTTTTGGAGTCATATATCTCAAGATGTTGTAGTATGTACAAATTATCTATTGATATACAAAAACTTAGCCTTTCAAACACTGTTCTTAACAGTATGTCTTTAGACTTTTTATTGACCATCTTCACACACCTCTGGACTCCAAACTGCAATGTGCAATATTTCTTTTGGTTTCTAATTCCTTTTGATTTCTAATTCCTTTTGATTTCTTTGAACTGCTACAGATGCAGTCCAGATCTTTATTATCAAACTTCAGGTGTCTTTTCCAGTATACATGGAGTTTCCAGGGTAATATTCCTCAGTCATTCCCATCATTTTCCTCTAATGCAAGAATAATTTCTAGCTTTCTGCTTATTATGTGAAGATACTGCAGTTTACAATGCAGTTTCATAAGTAATCACTTTTAATCACTGTCGATTATTGCTTCAGTTCCTACTTTTTATTTTATTCACACTTTTTTTCCTTGACCTTGTCCATACCTTTATTTACAGTCTTAAAACTGGGAATAACCCCTCTTCCTCCGTTTTACTTGAGAGAAGTAGTCCTTGACTAAACTACTTCCTGCATCATTAGCATTCTCACACCTCTTCCCCAGATTTGTAGCTCTTCACTTAGTGCATGTTTATTTTGTATAAGCAAACAGAGTACTGACTGTGTTTTGCCCAGTATACACATTACTGCACCCTGTGATACTTACGCATTCAACTTTACTCACTAACCTAACTTCTGCCTGGTTTCAGAATCTCTAGTTGGCCTTGCCTAATAGTCACAGATTTTTAAAATGAAATACAATTTAGATCATGTGAAATTACAGAAATTACCCTTTGTCCTTTTCCCTCTAAAATCATTTACTTGGGGGTAAATGTGACCACACAGTAATCCCTGAATAAGCTTGCTTGGGCCTCACTCCCAGGGTTTTCTGATTTTGTAGGTCTGGGATGGACATGAGAATTTGTCTTTCTAACATGTTCTTATATGATGACAATGAAGCTGTTGAGACCACACTTTGAGAACCACTGGACAAGATAACAGAAACTTATGTTGCTCTCCTTGTGTTCCCTGTTCTTCAGGTAGGCAAGACATATGAGCTACTCAACTGTGACAAACACAAGTCTATGCTGTTGAAGAACGGACGGGACCCTGGAGAAGTGAGACCAGATATAGCCCACCAGGTAACCCCAGGAACATAGCTCATGACCCCTTGAGTCTTTCTATGAGGTAAAGCAGCTGCTGCTGCTTCTCATCAGCCTTAACTGGGCCATGGTTTTTGCTTCCCTCAGAGCTTACTGATGCTGATGGACAGTCCCCTGAACCGAGCTGGCTTACTACAGGTTTACATCCACACCCAGAAGAACGTGCTGATTGAAGTGAATCCTCAGACTCGAATTCCCAGAACCTTTGACCGCTTTTGTGGCCTCATGGGTGAGAAGCCTCAGGACTTAAAACTTGGCAGTAGTGAAGAAGGGAGGAAGAGGAAAAGGGAGAAAATAAATAGGAAAGTGTTAAGCTGGGGGGAACAACATGCTTTATGAAGTACAGGGGCCTTCTTACCTTTGTGTGCACACAAGGACCACTCTCCTGTGTGGGTTCCTGGCCCAGTGAACAGGAGAGCTGAATTCATCGGCTGTACTACTTGTCATATGCTTGACAATTTCTTGTTCCTAACATTTTGGGGTATAGTCTGGATGCAAAGGAAACACAGTCTACCTTATCTGTGGGTGTTTGGGTTGGATTACTGGACAGAAGTGTGGTCTGAGCTTTGAACTTGTTTTTGTTTTTTCCTCCCAGTTCAGCTTTTACACAAACTCAGTGTCCGAGCAGCTGATGGCCCCCAGAAGCTCTTAAAGGTTAGGTATTTAAACTTGTTGGCTGGAGGTAAGGCTCTGAGAATGTTTCTGGGATTCACTTTCCTTTTTTTTTTGTTTTAGGTAATTAAGAATCCAGTGTCAGATCACTTCCCGGTTGGATGTATGAAAATCGGCACTTCTTTTTCCATCTCAGTTGCCAGTGACGTGCGAGAGTTGGTGCCCAGCAGTGAACCTGTTGTTTTTGTGGTGGGGGCCTTTGCCCATGGCAAGGTAGGGTCTGGACTCAGCCCTTAGATCCCAAGGGAACCCCCCCCCCCCCCGCTTTGGCGGCAGTGCTCGTTTCTTTGTAGAGCTAAAGCTTAGTATATAGAATTCAGAAAGCAGTTAGCATTTTGACAATCTTTGTCCTATACACTGGGGAACAGGGGGTAGGAACAGCCAGAAGACAAATGGGGATTCCACATCTTGCCCCAGGGCGCACCCTTTGAGGACTGCTGGAATATTGGGAACAATCAAAGTTAAGGTCTTCTTTATCCTTTGTACACCTTGGGTCTTAAATAGCACTGCTGAAATATTAGCCCAGCCATACTTTTCCTGCCCTTCAGGAGAAGGGATAAACCTGTCACCTATTTTTTTTTTTTTTTTTAAAGATTTTATTTATTTATTCATTTATCCCCCCCTTGCTGCTTGTGCTTGCTGGGTCAGCTAACCACGCCGTGCGGGCGGGCCTGCCTTTACCAGGAGGCCCCGGGAACCGAACCCGGGGCCTCCCATATGGTAAACGGGAGCCCCACTGATTGAGCCACAGCCGCTTCCCATGTCACCTATTTTTGCTGAGTGCTAATTAGCTGACAGAACTGTTCTTTCTCTAGGTCAACGTGGAGTACACAGAGAAGATGGTGTCCATCAGCAACTACCCCCTTTCTGCTGCCCTCACCTGTGCAAAACTGACTACAGCCTTTGAAGAAGTATGGGGGATCATTTGATAGTAGTAGAACCTTGTTCTGAAATCCAAAGACTGTTGCCATTGTGTCCCTTGACTCTGTTCAAAGCCTGTTCTGAACCAGCTGCTGGAAGATGACCTTTCTGCATCGAGACGAGTCTTGAGTCTGGGGACGCCAAGGCTGTAAATTTGCTATTTGTTTATCCTATAAATAATGTTTTTGCAAACCTGGCTGTTCTTTGGGGGTTCCTAGGCTTAGCAATGTCTAACGGTGAGGCTAGTGTTCAGTTTGGTTCCAGGCTTTAAGGTAGGCTTTTGCTCCACATTTCCTAGATTACTGTGATCTAAAGGAATAGAGCCCTGATAATTTCAGCAGTGGCAGGTATGAAGAACTGTGTCTGAAAGAAAGCAGCCAGGAATACTAGCGTGAAAAACTCAACAAACAGAAGTGATTTTATCTAGTACAGTTCCAAGGTAGAAAAAGTAGAGCAGGCGGGGTCTTGTACCCCTTCCTTCCCCCCCATGGGGGGGTGGTGGTGGTAGCGGCACATATACAATCATAGTAAATTGGCAGAAGAAAAACACAACAGATTCCTGGGTAGAGGGGAAGAGATAAGGCAACGTGCATGGGGGAGTCCTGAGGGGAGACGTGGGCCCCTCTGCTCCTCCCACAAGAGTGTCCCCTTTGGCCTTAAAGAGACGTGGCTGGCAGCAGAGGCACAGCTAGGAGTGCAGTGTCTTCCAGATCCCTGGCTTCTATGTTCTCTGTGCTCTGGGGTGAGGGACTTCCTCTGAAAAGGGAGATAAGTAGTTTCTGCACCAGTCCTGCTCTAGGCCACCTGTAAGAGAAGGCATTTGACTAGACAGCTGGTCAGTTACACCTAGACCCTGGTCTGCAGCCCTCCCAGCTTCTCTCGGGTGCCTCAGAATAGTCAGTGCCCCATGCTACGTTCCCTGGTAGCCATGCTACCTTGAAATTCACCCCAAATTGCAAATAGTATCTTTTTTCCAACCTATTAGCTGTAACTGGTAGTTTCAGCTTAGCTTTAGGGAAGTTTACTTACCAGGGAAATAGATTATTCCATTTTCTTTAACTTCTCTTTCCTTGGCACCATTGCTTTATGAATATAAGGCATTACAAATAGTAGGCTCAAGAAGAAGACATGACCGAGAAAATAGATGGACTTATACACCTGGGAAGAGATAGAGGCCACTGAGTAGAGGGCATGGATCATCCCTTAGTGCCCAAGTCTCTGATTCCTTCCCATCCTTGCAAGGTGGCCCTCACTTACCTTAAGCCATTTGTCCCACGTGAAGAGGCAGAAAGCAGTCATTGAGTAACCCATGAAGAGCCAATGGATAGTCTGTTGCACCAAGTAGAAGAAAGGTTGTAGGACAGTAATGGATGCCAGGTTGCTCAGGGTCGGGCTGTCTCGAATTAGGCTGGCAACCTGGGAGGAAGGAGAGAGATGAGTGGTGTCTTGTTCCCTCTCATACTGCCCTTTCACCCACCACCCTTGAGGCTTACCTGTCTTTCTACGATAACAATGAGGAATTCCATCTGGAAGCAGACCAGGTATCCTGAGTGGAGGCCGTGCCAGAGGGCTAAGAACAGCAATGACAGACCCTGGGATAGGACTTTATTTCCCAGGAACTTGAGTCGTTTGAAGATGTAGCTAAAGAAAAGGGTAGGTGAGGATGAGCCGCACATTAGTCCTTGCACTCCCGCCGTCCTGCCTCCAGGTTCTCAGTACTCTGGGGAGTGGAAAGGTAGCCAGCTCCCACCTGTGGCCACCAGGGGGTAGGGGAGGTAGTGCTTTCTGCTTAGCTTTCCAGATGAAAGTTAAGTTGATGACTCACGGTTCAGAGACAACTTGTCTCTGGGTGAGCTTGGGCAAGCCGCTTCAGCAGGTAATGGCAGTGCCTACTAAGTGCCCGATGCCCAGACTGCAGTGGTGAGCAGGAGAGACTGGTTCTCTACTCGTGCACCTACCTCTAGTGGTGGGGACAAACAAGCAAATACACATGTTTTTAAACAGTGCAGTGGAGAACATGAAACCAGTGGCTGAGCTGGGATTAAAATGCAGGACTCCAGGCACTTGTTGATCTTGCTTTTGTTTTTTCAAATGTAACAGGAATGTTTTTTGTGGGGGAGGGGCAGGTGGGAGAGGAAACAAAAGGAAGTGTGTGTGAGAGTGGAGGTTCTATCCAAAGTGGGAAAAGATGGTTAATCCATCTCTGCCCTGAAGTCGAGGGAAGCAGCAGAAGGAAAGAGCTAAGGCGCAGAACTCCATGCCAGTTGCTTACCGGGCCACCCAGGCATTGGTATTGATGTTGAAAGAGGTGATGGTGCCAGTGAAGCGGGGGGTTGTCTCAAAGAGCCACACTTTCATGTTGGCACAGGCATCCCACCTTGCCTTCCCCTTCTCATCATAGTCATTGAAACCCAGCCCAGTCAAAATGCACACTCCTTCCTGAGGGTAGGAACAACTCAGTTAGGGTTCTGGTCTCTCTCCTTCCCACTGCCCCCACCGCTTGTTTAAACAGAACCACTTCTTTTCTACTTACCGTGACCAGCCAACAGGTGACGTATTTGTAGAGGACAAACTTGCCCCAGACCAGCATGTACATGCAGCGGAACCAGAAAGGGTGGTTCTTGAGAGAAAAAAGAACTCATGTGCATGGGGATACCATCATGGTAAGGCAAGTTTCCCTTAATGTTCTTCCTTTTCAAGTTGTGGCTGACTACTTCAGACTTGTCAAAATACTGCTGCCAGATGTCACCTGAGGGTCTAGCCTAATTGCCTTTGTCATAGGCTAAGAGTACTAAACAGGGGTGCCCAGTGAGCAACCATTCACCTCCTTTTCCTTGGAAAGTCCCGAGACAGCACCATACTTAACTTTTCCCCTACTGGATGCCTTCCTTCCCAAAGCACCAGGCATTTGGAGCAATAAGTACCGAGGGACTTCGGTATTACTGAATATTCAATGTTAATTTAAGGAGTGAAACCTACCCAGAGTGGGCCTGAACTGTCGCAAGCCTTTCAGCTTGACAGGAACAAAAGCCAGCACTTTCCCCTCCTGGATTTCCTATTTCCCTAGAAGTCTCCCAGACCCATCAGTAGAAAAAAGAAAAGAGGCTAGAGAGGACCAGAAGGTGCTATGTTCTAAGGAGTCACTTGGATGCAACAGAGCCAGCTGAGCACGGCTCCTGGGGAAGGTCTTGGGTGCCAGGTGTGTACCTGGCACAGCCCTATGCCTGTGAAGGCCATTTAGTGCTGGCTGATGAACAAGGCCCAGCCCAGTTGGCATTGACACCCACTCCCACAGAGTGAGAGCAAAACCAACCTGCATCTGTAGATGGTGTCAGCCACTTCTCTGCTATCCCCAGGGTTCCCTTCCTGTCCATTTTCTATCTCTGTTGCAGCCATCCCGCTGCTGCTCTAGTAACCGCTCACCTCGTAGTCATCAGTGAGGAGATAGTCTTCTGTGATATGGGGGCTCAGCAGAGTGTAGCCCACTAGGTAGATGAGGCCCAGACTCAGGCGCTTGAGGGCAGGCACGGTGCTGGAAAGGAAAACGGGGTCACGAGGGCAGGAGCCGCTCCCTTGCCCCTCAGAGCTTAAATTATGGGGAGGAGTGTTCAGGGTATGGTTCTCGACCTGGAACTGATCTCAAGGCCTTACCAGGGTTCTCAATCTATACTGGGATTGAAAACCCAATGAAGAAAATAAGTAATAATAACCAATATTGAATCTGCTCCTTCCTCTCTTGGCTGAAGTGTAGGTTGGACCGGTTATCAGCAAAGGGGCTCTTCTAGTCACTTAAATGTTCTACTGAGATATGTATTTAAAAAAAAAATTTTTTTTTTAAATGACAAAATGGGCTTTAGAGGCAGGGACATGCTGGTTAAGGCAAAATCCTACAGCGTAAAAGTGAATTTTTACATTTGTACTAAAAGATCAGAATGAGCGGCTGGAAGTGACCTAAGCTGAAAAGGGCCCACTAGCAGCCAGCAGGAACAAGGGCCACTGCGACAGTCCAGGGCCTGTGTGCCAGGCTTGTGCTGGAGAATGCAGCAGTCGGGGCTGGCCTTCAGCAAAGTCACTTCCCAAGTGGCTTTGTATTGGTGAGAACCCTGCACAGAGGTCTTGACAAAGAGGGGCAATTACCTGTTTGGTATCTTCCCTGGCATGTCAGTCAGCTGTCCCTGCACCAGCTTCATGTAGTGGTTCATTGAGAACTGGGGCCCTACCAAGAAGGCCCCATAGAAGTAGGAGAAACCAGCAACTTCCAGCAGGGAAGGGACACCCCGTATGGCATATTTCTGTTGCTCAGAGGACAAGGAATTCTATGCCAAGAAGAGAATGAATGGTTCAGGATAGCCTTGAATCTCCTCCCAAGAGCCAGTTTGAGTGTTCCCCACCCTTGTGCCCCACTGAATAGAGATCTTCAAATAGCCATCTCTTTGAGGGATGATATGGAAAAAAACAGTTGCTTTGCATGGCAATGAGTATGTGTGTGGGGTAGCTTGGCAACAGTTGGCTGTTGCTGCCTGCTGGCATTCATCTCTGGACTTTGTGCAAGAGCTGGATCTAGATCCAAATTAGAGTCCTTGACCCTTGCTCAGAGCTGTCTGAAACAGGGAGCTCACACAGGCTGAGTAATGCGGGAGAGGCTCTGCTCCTGGTATTTGGGTCCAGTCTTTTGGTAACAACAGCTTCTCTCCTTCCCTCTGGTTAAATCCTTCACTTCTCTGCAGAGGAATGGGTACTTACCTGATCTCTCCCTCCATCAAAGTAGTCAACAGCCAAACCTGAGCAGAGAGAGAAGGGGTGGGTAAAGTCGAGGGAGAGGACACTCTGAGAAGGCAGCCTGTGGACTGAGTGTAGCCAGGAGTGTCACGGGAGCCCAGAGGCACTTTTTGTTCTGATGGAGGAAGAACCTGGGTGTCAAGGCAGAGGCCAGCGACCCACCACTCACCAATCAGCTTCAAAGTCAGAACACAATGCGGCATTGTCCACTTTATATCGTAGTTGCCAGTGGCTGTGTAATAATAACCAGCAAGAAGGTAGGCCTAGAAGAAGGGAGAGAATTTATTTTACCCTCATTATTATTTATTTATTTATTTACTCCCTGCTCTGTTATCCAATGTATTCTTTCTTTTTCCTTTTCCCTGGTCCCATCTTTAAAAGGCTTAAGAAATTCCTACAAATGGAGGAAATGGACCTATAAAGAGCAATTTAGATGTTTCGCTTCTGTGGCTCATTCTGAATTGGTTTACCCCCCTGCCTTTAGTGCCTTCCCTCACGGGGAGGCTGTGCTAGTCTTGGTCAGAATCAAAGAACCTCACAGGCACAGGACTAGCTGGCTACGCCCTTTCCTGAGGCAGGTAAAGCCTTATTTTGCAGTCCGGATGAAACCCTGGGGCCTGTGAACCTGCCCAAAGCAATACTACTGACAAGTGTTGGGAGAAGGGGCTGGAAATTGCTTTTTCTACACCACAGGTCCTCCCTGCCCCCAACCCCACCCCACCCCCGAAATGGCTATCAGCTGTGACCTGAGCTCCCAAGGGAAAGACGTTTACCATCTGGAAGCAAATGGTAGTGAGGACGGCAGTGATGGTGCGGCCCATTAGTCGAAGGATGAGGAACTGAAGTACAACACATAGCAGGGAGTGGTAGATCTGGTTTCCTGGATGCAGAGAGAGCAAATTTTAGACTAGTAGCTTTGCATTCCTTCCCTTCCTGAAACTTTTAACCATAAAGAGTATATAAAGAAATAACATTGGTATTGAGCCTTTTTTTTTTTTCCAGAGTAATGTCATGCTTTAAAGGAATGGCTGGAAATTAACTATAAATATAAGGGATTATCAGGGTGATATTCTCTTTCTGAATGTTTGAGCTGAGGACTGACTGGGTGGGGATTGCTTGGATCTGTTTTCAGGTACAGCCAAAGCACAGGGAAACTGATGCCTTTCTGTTGATGGGGTCTGTTGAGGGTAACCACTCTCAAAATGTTTTTATTTGGGAGAGGAATGCACATAAAAGGAAAAAAAGGAAAAGTCAATCTGTGTTCTCGTTTATACAACCCCCCTCTTTGCAAATAGAGCATTATAACCTCCCTATCCATCAAATTCTCTCAAGGAAATGTGATTCAAGTCTTGTTCCTTTCCAGGTTCCCTCTAATCCCAGTGTCACTGCTATCTCAGTTCACTCACCAAAGTTAAAATAAGCAATGGAGAGGCCTGTAAAGGCATGGAAGAGATGGATGAGGTAGCTGTCCTTGTAGAAAAGGTATCGCCGATAAAACAAAGCAAAGGGGTAACCTAGAGGGGGAGAAAGATGAGAAGAGGGTTACTTGTGCCTGGTGCCATCCCAGTTTTATTTTGAAGTTTATCTGGCATGAAACTCAGCCCAGGGAGGAAAAATATATGTTATATGGATATTAACAGTTAAGATGATAATAGTACCCCCCAAAACCAAAAGTGTGTTTGTAAATACAAATTTAGAACTGAAGATATTAATTTCATATGCAGCCAATACAAAACTGGGTCCTAAGGCTAGGTTTCATTTATAGCCTATTAAATATTGCTAGGAATTTTGTCTCAATTGAATTTTTCTTAAACGACAGAAGTAATTGAGGGTGCAGAACTATGTCCTAGAAAGACTATTTTATACCTTTGTGATCCGTTATAACTTCATCACCTGCCCTGCTAGCAGAGAATTTGCCAGTCAGTGTAAACTAACACCAGGCTATACACTGGGACTGCTGACAGCCACAGGCTATGTGTAGATATTCCTCCCACACTGAGGTCATGGCATCAACCAAATTATCAAATCTATTTAGGTATACTGGGAAAATGTCTTCTAAAGCTGTGCTTCAGAGTATGGTTCCAGGGCCATGAATGAGCTATAGGGGATTTCCTAATGAGCCATGAACTAATTATGTACAGCCAAGGGTTGCTTTCTGAATTAAAAAGGGTCCATAACACATGGTATTCCTAAACTAAAATTAGCACGGGCCACGGTTTTACTGCAGACTCGCACTCAGTGTTCTACAGAGAAGTCTGGCTACTGTGCTTGTGCCATTCCTGCTGCATTAGTGCATGTGGGAAGAACTGGAATCCCTACTATTTTTTGGAAGGACTCTTTACCTATCTTATCCCTGTATAGTTCGGGTACTCAAGTTGGCTGTGATTTTCAGTTGCTGCAGTTCTTGCTTTTATTTTTTTTATTTTTTTATTTTTTACCGGGAGGTCCCGGGGATCGAACCCAGGTCCCTCCATATGGCAGACGGACGCCAAACCATTTGAGCCACATCTGCCCCCCTAGTTCTTGCTTTTAAATTCTAAACTACAGTTAATCATCTTTATCACTGGCAATATAGTTTGTTGTGAGTTGTTTGGTTAACTCTACAGTGTTTAGAATAGTGTCATACAAAAGAAGAGCTAAATTATTTGTTAACTGAATACGTAAATGGATAAACATATTCATTATTTATAGCAGCAACAGTTTGACAGTTTGGCTCTATCCTTCTAGACTTTCCCCCATACATCTTTCTTTCTTTTTTTTAAACGTATGATCTCAGGCTTTGTACTATGTGTCCTAGTTTTTTTTTTTTTTTTTCCTTTTTCTTTCCCTTTCCCCACATAACAGTATACCAACCATTTGATCTTCTTGGTGCCAGGATCTGCCAGTGCTCTTTGATTGCTGTTCTCATAATAGGTTAGGCTCTTTTTCAAATTTATAGCTTTACCCAAGTAGTTAATTCTGTAGTGGATTACTCACTCATTACATTCCTTTGACAAATGTTTATTAAATGTCCATTATATGCTAGGTATTCTGTTTATGTAACATATGATGGGGGTGGTGGCAGGTAGTGGGTTTGTTTTCTGGCCAGCAGAGATGAAGTGATATAGGATTACTCAGTCAAAGGAGAGAAAAACATCTATGACCTTTCAGAGTCAAATTGACGAGCAAAGAAATAGGATCAAGTCTCATACATACATCACATGGGCAGAAATTTGGCAGGTAGAGAACACCAGGTTAGCAGCAAGTATTGCTAAGAACCAGAGCTGGTATACAGAGTAAGACACAACTGCTTTGAATCTTTTGCTTTTTATTTTTAATTTTTTAGGAATAAAGATATAAATGAATAGAAACAGTATTATAGGGTCAATCTGAATTACTAGAGCACTCATAAGTTCTGGATAACTAAGAGCACTTTAAACACTAAAGTCTTTACTAACTGGAGTCACTAAAACCTTTAACCATTTGGAATGCTCAAAATTTATAACATACATTATTCTGCCTCCTTAAATTGAATATAATTTAACATTTTCTTGTTGATCTGGTCATAGCTATTTTAGAGTCAAGTCATGATGACTTGACCTACTGAGGTGTGTAAAACTGTTGACTCTGACCCTAACAGGGCTTAGGCTGTTCTGAGTTCTTGTATCCATCTCTTAGAGCTTTTCTGCCCCTTTCCTTGCTATTCAGGGATCCATAGTTCCTTCCTGAGCTTTTAGTGTGCCTGCCAAGAATAGTTTCTTTCCCTACTTCTAATTTACTGCAGGCCTTAGAAACTGTAACTTTGTTTTAAAGGTTTAGAAAAAGACTTAAGTGCATAGGCCAAGTAATATCTGTTGTGGCCACTCAAAAACTCTTTTTTGCTATCTCCTGTTCTCCAGATATATTTTGGAGTGTGGAGGTTGTTGAGTTCCATCCAGGTGAGGTATTGTTACATGGCAGTAAACACATGCTAAGAAGATGGAGCAACTGGGAAAAAAATGAGGCAGACCAGTTTAACAAGAACATTACGACCAAAACAGAGGACAGCAAGGCTTGGAATGACTGCAAAGGGGAAGAAGGAACTGTGCTGGGGTGAGTTGCTGTGACAACCCAGAACTGATTTTGAGTGTGTAAACACAAACCTTGCTCTTGGCTGCAGCTCAGCTCAGCAGGCTTTGGAGCCAGCCTGCCCAGTCACCCTTCCAGGGATGTGCTGTTTTTTGGGAGGGCGTTGTCCTGCAACCTGTTTCTGAATCTTAATGCTTTTTGTGGGAGCCAGTGGTTAATATGGTAGTGGCTACAGTCAGAATCGCCAAAGAATTTATAAAAAAACAACCAAAGCACCTCCTTCCTCAATCATCCAACCCACCACCGCTTTCTGATTCAGTAGGTCTGAGGGGGAAGGGATCTGTGCCTTAGAAAAGTGCAGCAAGTGATTCTGATGTGCAGCCCAGGTTAAGAAGCAATGCTGTACTAAAATCCTCCTGCGAGGTAGTAGTGCTTACTAGGCCTTGAGAATAAAATTCTCAGCTTGATGACTGGGGGTTGCTCTCTTTAATTGCACCAAACAGGTGGGGGTTTGTTCTATAAACCCGGTCCAGAGGCTTTTAAGAACTTGTTGGGTAGTACTGTAACAGTTTCTTCCTCATTTTGATTGTCTGTTTAAAGAAGGGCCTTCAGAAACTTATTAGCAGATGAAGGATGATAACCTAAAGTATACTCTCTACCCAAAGATCCCCTACTAGAGTGGGAGCTCTGCCAGAGCAGAAACTAGGACATTCCAAATGCTGGGATCCTTAAAGCAGACTGCTGGAAGACATTTCACTTGGTCCTCTTTAGGGGTTTTTGGTCAAGCATGTGGGGTGTGTAACAGCTGCAATTCCAAGTACCTAGATTGCTAATGGAACCCCTTCTTCCTGTGAAATAGTTCTGAAATTACCTATTAATCCTAAAGGTTCTGAGGTTTCATTTGAAGAAACAGAAATGGGCTGTTTTCATTAAAGTCTGGTAAATTCTTTTGCCTTTCATCCTGTGTAGCTAATTCTGGGCTCTGAAGGAATACGATATGGCCCCATTTGATCAGTCAGTGGTTCATATGACCCTGGTGAAAAGAAAATAGAGCATGTTTTGGCAAGTCTGAGGGAGAAAATGGAATTAGACAGAACTGCTATCTGCTGGCTTAGCCAGATGTTGACACCAGTTCTACAGAAAAGGAGTATACTATCTCAACAAATAACATCATAAACAAGAGGTTGATATAACATTCATAACCATAGCTAACAGCAGTTTTCAAACATTTTGGTCTCAGGACCTCTTTACACTCTTAAGAACTATTGAGGACCTCAAACAACTTTTGTTAGTGTGGGTTCTATCAATATCTACTGTATTAGATAATGAAATTTTAAAAATTAAAATACTTGAATTATTAATTCACTAAAAACAATAATAAACCCATTACATAATATAAATAACATTTAAAAAATGAAAATAACCATATTTTCCAACATGAACAAGTATACACACCATTTAATGAAAAGAGTGGCATTGTTTTACATTTTTACAAATTTCTGGTCTTTAGCTTAACAGAAGGTAACTGGTTTTTCATCTGCTTCTGCATTCAATTTGTTATGTTGTTTTGGTTGAAGTATATGATGAAGCAAGTCTGGCTTCACAAAGATATATAGTTGGAATGAGTATTTTAATAGCCTTTTCAGATAATTCTAGATATATATTTTTTGCTACTACACCAAAACTTAACAAGTGGTGGTTTCTTAAATGTTAGTGGCAATGTGGTATCTGAAACCATATCAACAAACTTTTCATACTTGGTTACATCAAAAACCTTTGATCCCTCTTGTGCTTTGAATGGCTCTTTTACCCATACATGGTTGTGTATGCCATTTAGAAAATATTGGTTCACTTGAGTTAAGCAGATCACCCATATATTGACCCAACATCAAAAAGTCACATTCCTTAATATTACCACGGATGTCAGTAGAATAGTCTAAATATTGGGCGGCTGTCAAGTTCACGGTAGCAGGCACAAGTTTTCCAAAATTCTAATTTTCACTTGAAAGCCTGAATTTTATAATTGGCTACAAATACTGTCAGTTGTTTCTTTGAAGTGACAGGCTTACTTCGTACATTTTCAATAAACTGTCTGCCAGATGCCCAAGCATAAAAAACCATAGTTAATCTGTCAGTCATTCTTTCAAGTAAAAATGGTGTTCTGTGGGAAAAAAAGGCTAATTCAACATGCAACTCAAGCAATTGCAGAAGTGCTTGTCCTTGAGACAACCATAACATGCAGCACAAGTTTTTTACACATATTTATTTCTTCACAGAGGATATTAAGAAGAAGGGTGGAAATTTAATACAATTAATTATATTTACTGCTCTATCAAGGACATTCTTAAGAAACCCTGTACCTGTTAGCAGCCACTCCCCATTCTCACCTCCCTCAGACACTGGCAACCACTGTCTCTATGCATTTGCCTACTCTGGATGTTTCATATAAATGGAATCATGCAATATGTGGCCTTTTGTGTCTGGCATCTTTCACTCAGTATAATGTTTCAAGGCTCATCCATGCTGTAGCATGCATCAGTACTACATTCCTTTTTATGGCTGAAAAATATCCCTTTGTATGGAGATAACACACATTTTGCTTATCCGTTAATCAGTTGATGGACATTTTAGTTTGTTCTACTTTTTGGTTATTATGAATAACGCTGCTAAGAACATTTGTGTACAAGTTTTTGTGTGAACATATGCTTTCAATTCTCATGGGTAAAATACCTAACTTTTATAGTCTAAATTCATACTTCTCTATCAGTGGTGAAGACCAGTTTTTTATTTCCCCATCTGTTATATAACAATACTTCTGCAAAACATAAAATCATGGGCTTAGATGTTATGGCACTGTCAACTTGCTACAAAAGTTCCTATATGCTCACTTTCACTAATTTTGTCCTTACTTTGACTGGCATGTTTCACAGAATATAATTTCAATAGACTGCTCCAACCTATCCTTCTCTGTGTCTTTCACTGAAGGTTTTTTTCTGGCTTCTAAATGTGGCTGACCTCCAGAATTCAGTCTTGGCTCTCTACTATTCTCACTATACTGCCTTTTTGGAAACTCTATCTACTTTCAAGTAAGTTAATATGATCTTTTTTTTTTTTAAAGATTTTATTTATTTATTCATTTATCCCCCCCTTGCTGCTTGTGCTCGCTAGGTCAGCTAACCACGCTGTGCGGGCGAGCCTGCCTTCACCAGGAGGCCCCGGGAACCGAACCCGGGGCCTCCCATATGGTAAACGGGAGCCCTACTGATTGAGCCACAGCTGCTTCCCAGTTAATATGATCTTTATGCCAAAGACAAATCCACATCTTTAGTCCTAACTTCTCAAGTTTCAGTTCTACATTTCCTACTTCCTGCCTGGATATATGTCATACCATATCAAACCTTGTATAACTAAAACATGATTTCCCCCCTACACCAGCCTTCTCTTGGTCTCTTTTTAGGCTTATTAATGGCCTTGCCATTCTTCTGGCCCACAACCGGATTCAAAATCTTGAAGTTGTCTTTGACTCTCCCCTTTCCTTTGTTCACCATATTTAGTCATCAAATCCGGTTGATTCCTCTTTTCCACCATCACCATTTCCTTTTTTTTGCCCTACATTTGCAGTTAAGGCCCTTAGCACCTCACCCTTAAAGACCTGCAATGGCCTTCTACCTGATCTCTGCCTGCAGCCTCATAACTCCCAGCAATCCTACACCAGCCATCTTCCTTCAACTTCTAGGAAGGTTTTTTTTTTTAGTTTTTGTACAATTGTTTATAGAAATTCAATAAAGGTAAAATTGCCTCAGGGAAAGTCTAGGAAAGTATCACCTTAGAACAATGGCACTTATGAATGCATAACTTTACAGCTAGGAAATAGCCATGTAAAATAACCCTGAAAGGAGAACTCAACTCACGCTTCAAAGGAGAGAAAAGAGGAAAAGAAAGACTGTGTTGGATCATTTATTCTATTTCTTGACTCACTGTATAAATTAGATCTATAGAGAGTACAAGAGCTCATGCTGGAGGAACCCAACAGAGTTAACAATTCCTAAGCGTAAGATTCAAGGTCTATCTTCCAGCTACATTTCTATTTATAGCTTCCATTTCTCTGCTTCTGCTAAAACTGGTCTGCTTGCTTTTGCCCAAACATGTCTTGTTTGGTTTTTTGTTTGTTTGTTTTTGTCTCTATGCCTTAGTTCAGGCCAATCCCTTTGCCTAGAATTCCTTCTCCAACCCCCCTTACTAACTGATTTCTTACCCATTCTTCAAAACCCAGTTCAAGTGTCTCCTTCTCTAAGGTCACCTCACAGCACAATGAACTCATGGCATGTGTATTATGGATTACATAATATTAAATAGACTTCACTTAAGTGCCTTAAATGCATGGCACCTAGGATAAAAAATCTCATTTGGCAAATCATTGTATACAACTATATGCCATTCCTTGCATTTTTGTTTTGTATTAGGTTTTTCATGTTTATAATCTCTTTCTTAAAGGCAAGTACTATGCCTATGTCTTTGGATCTTCCAAAGCATACTATTCTGTACATTTTTTAAAATATATTTTTAGTTGAAATATATCATTCATACATGGACATACACAGTATGGTGAACTAACAAAATAAAAATGCATAACATCATACAGGGGTCCCATATATCACCCCTCCACCAACACCATGTTCTGTTTTAAAACATTTGTTACAAACTATGCAAGAACATCGTCAAAATATTACTAACTATAGTCCATATCTTACATTTGGTGTATTTTTCCCCCAACCCACCCTATTGTTTTTTTTATTACAGAGGTTGTGAACTTACAAAACAATCATGCATATGTGTAGAATTCTCATACAACCCCCCTTCACCAACACACGTGGAATATCTTACAGATTATGAGGTAGCATCATCAGACTATTACCACCAACCATGGTCCATAGCATACGTTTGGCACACTTTTTCCATACCCCACCCCCATTATCAACACAGTACATCTTTGGCATTGATGCAAGAATATTACAGTATTGCTGTTAACCAGTCCATAGGTCACACCAACTGTATTTTCCTCATGCTTCTCCACATTCCCACCACCTTGCAATAGTGACGTACATCTGCTCTAGCTCACAGAAGGGCACTCTTGTATTTGTACCATCAAGCACAATTCTCATCCACCTCTGGGTTCACTGTGTTATTCAGTCCTTAGGTTATTCTTTTTTTTTTTTATTTTATTTTATTTTTTTTAAGATTTTTTATTTATTCATTTATCCCCCCCTTGCTGCTTGTGCTCGCTGGGTCAGCTAACCACGCCGTGCGGGCGGGCTTGCCTTCACCAGAACGCCCTGGGAACCGAACCCGGGGCCTCCCATATGGTAAATGGGAGCCCTACTGATTGAGCCACAGCTGCTTCCCCTTAGGTTATTCTTTAACTTTCTTTCACGTAAATTTTATTTTTTGATTGGTTGATCAACTGTAATTGACACTTACTAAATGTATGATTTTGAACATCAGTTTCCTTATCTGTAAAATGAGGATATTATACTAGTACCCGCCTCAGTGATGTAAGGGCTAGATGAAATTATGCATATCAAGTAGCACAGTACCTAAAACATTTTAAATGTTCACTAAATTATATATACACACACAAACTTACGTAAATTTAGAGAAAAGGGAAGCAGGCCTTTCTGAGAAATTCTGGGGCAAGTGGGTATCAGAGCTTCTGAATCTTATCTCTATATGGCATGACAATCATATGACTAAGGGATTTCCCCTCCAGCTGTGTTTCAAAAGCAGATTCATAGCATATTTATTTTATAAGGGTACTGGTATGGCTTGCCAAGTATGTTGAGATCCATAATTAAAGCACTCTCTCTAAAATGCAACATATTGTTAAATTAGGACACTGGATTGTTAGAATTACATGGGTTTTGGAGGTAAAACAGACATCAGTTTGAATCCTGGTTCTACTACTTTCTAGCTATCACCTCAGAATTGTTGATTATTCAAACTTTTTGGACTTCAGTTTCATCAATAAAATGAAAATCTTTAATATCTACCTTAGGGTTCATCTATTTTTTTTTTTTTTTTTTTAAAGATTTTATTTATTTATTCATTTATACCCCCCTTGCTGCCTGCGCTCGCTGGGTCAGCCAACCACGCCGTGCGGGCAGGCTTGCCTTCACCAGGAGGCCCTGGGAACCGAACCCGGGGCCTCCCATATGGCAAACGGGAGCCCCACTGATTGAGCCACAGCCGCTTCCAGGGTTCATCTATTAAGCCTAGTACATATTAGATGCTCAGAAAACATGAGATTGCATCACCTCTGCTCTAACACTGAGATCTTGGTCTCACCCAGTCATACGGCTTTAAATACCACCTATATGCTCATGTCAGGTAGCTCTATCAGGTAAAGCCTTTTCATTAACTGGTCCTTGCCTAGAATGTTCTTTCTTCAGATAAACTCAAGTCATTCCTGCACTTCAGGGCTTTACTCAAATGTTATCAGTGAGGCTGGTCCCTGACTGCACACAACATGCTCTCCCTCCTATCCATATCGGACGGAAAGCCCCTGATCCCAGTCTCTCTTCTCTTCTTGTCTTATTCTTTCTTTCTCATCCGCGGCACCATTTTCACGGACCCAGGTCCTGACCGGCACCTGACCGGCAACTTCCGATTCTTCTTTGCTGCTTTTTGTTTTTCTCCTCAGCACTCATTACTCTAATATGGTATACATTTTACTTATCGGTCTCTGCCTTTTAAAAGCAGAGTATTTTGTCTATTTGGTTCCTTGCTGTAGCCCCAGTGCCTAGTACAGTTCTGAATACACAATAGCTCTCAAAAATATTTGTTGAATGGAAGAGTGAATGAATGAATGCTCTAGGTAGTTCATGAAATATTATTTATTAAGCATCCATTATGTGCTCAGCATTGCATTAATCGTTAAGGGATTGTAAGAGATGCTTTTGCTCTTAAGGACTTGCTTTTTAGATGGGGAGAAGAAAGATCAAAGAATGACATTCTATACTAAGTGCTAATTGTATGGAATAGCCAGTGTTGTAGAGGTTAAGAGAAGAGAGAAATCAATAATGACCACAGTAGTCAGGTTTCAAAGAGGCAGTACTTGGATGGGGCCATAAAGAATGAGTAGGATTGGAATAGAGAATAGATAAAGGGTATTCCAAGGGAGAATAATAATATAGTAGAGTCACAGAGGTAGGAAAAGAGTATGGAGTATTAACTTCAAGAGACTGGACTAACTATAAGAGGGGAGAAATAGTGGTAACAAGAATGGACAGGAAGGTTTGGAAAACCGGGCAGGGTCTGAAATTGATATAACAGGAAAAAACCAATAGGATTGACTGGATGTGAGGTGTGAAGGGAAAGGACAAATTGAAGATGGTTAAGGGGAAGCAGATGTGGCTCAAGCAGCTGGTCCCTGGTCCTGGGTTCGGTTCCTGGTGCCTCCTAAAGAAGACAAGCAAGACAGCGAGCTGGTGCAGTGAGATGATACAATGAGATGACTCAACAAAGAGACACAATGGAGAAACACAATGAGAGACACGATAAGCAGGAATGGAGGTGGCTCAAGCCATTGGGTGCCTCCCTCCCACATGGGAGGTCCCAGGTTCGGTTCCCAGTGCCGCCTAAAAAGATGACGAGCACATAATTAACAGACAATGAGAGCAGACAGTGAGCACAAACAACAGTGGGGGCGGGGAGAAAAGAAAGAAATAAGTAAAAATAAATCTTAGAAAAAAGAAAAGATGGATAAGATGCTAACACAATGGTCTTCAAACATTTTTACTAGCATATCCCCTAATAGGATTTTGAAGAACTATACCCTGTCAAATTTTTAGTTCACATCTAAAATTTTACGTTTAAACAACAGCAAGTGATGCACTTTTGAAAAAATATGTTTTATATTAAAGATGTGCTTTAGGAACCTACAGAAAGTATCTGCCATGCAATCCAAACAGCAAACCTATCAGCTTGATCAGACTTGCTTTCTCTCTAAAGAGGTCTAATTTCATTGTTTAATTTAAGAGAATTGGGAAAGGAGAATCCTCAGACATGTTAATTTAAAAAAAGAAGTCCATATGGAAGTTGAAAATCTGAACGTTGACTCCATTAAAGCTATCCCTGGAAAGTCTTTGTGTACTCCTAGGGTACATATAGCCCTGTGTGAAGCCCACTGACCTCACCGCTTCATGTCTCAGTGACTAGAAAGTGGTACCACTGACAGAGACACAAAGATTGGAGGAGAGCTGGCTTTGGCAGTGGTTTGCTGGATGAGGAGAGGGGACAGCTAAAGCCATGAAAAAAGATGCACTCTCACTGGGACAGGCCAGAAAAGAAGGGTAGGCCAATGGCTGAGTCTTGGAAAATGCTTACATTTAAGGGAGTGGAAGCAAAAGAAACCAAGATAATATGGAAAAACATGGAGGCAGGTTAGGACAGTACACATGAGAGAAAGAAAGGGGAATATTTCAGGTAGGAAAGGAGCTTAGTAATATCAAATGTTACAGGGTCTAAGGAGAGTGAAGAAAAGGAAAATTTCACAATAAAATCATTCATGTTTCTGAAATAGCAGTAGCATGATGGATGTGGAGACCAGGAGATAGAGGCCAGCTAAGAAGGGAGTGCATGGATAAAGAGGAAGTGTAGGCTGGATGTGAAGACTATTTGCTCAAGAAGTTTAGCAGTAAATGACCTTGGTCAGAGAGGGAGGCCACTGAGTGAAGTGAAAAATTTCTGAGATGGAAGATCTACCCATATGTTTATGGAACAAGAAAAGCAGAAGAGCCATAAGTAGAAAGAGGAAAAAAAGCCCTGGCTCTCCCTGAGACTTGAGGGAAAGGCAAGGAGATTGCTACAGAAACATGAGGATGCTGAATTAAGAAGGCAGGAAGATGAAGAGGTTCATTAAAAGAAATTTAATCTTCTTGGTGAAACAGGCAGTGTAGGTCATCAGGTGGGAAGAATAGCAGTGTAGAAGAAGCACAACGAGATTGGGGCTTGAAGGAGAAGAGCCCATACCTGGGGATTGAGCCAACCGGAGACCATTCTCTCCCATGGGAAAGGTCACTGAAAACATCCTTCTTTCTTTAGAAGCTGGTCAGGGAGCTCTGACTTCTGATTTTAAACATCCCAGCCAATTATCTCTATCATTGTCAAAATATGCTCAAACTGGGGCACCTTATGGTGGCCACAGGACAAATGTGGCACAACCATTTTACTAGGAGTTTTGCTGAAAAAAATTTCAAATAATTTAACTGGTAAGTAACATAATTATATTAAAATAAATAGATTATACAAAATGGAATGCAAAGATCCCCTGTATTTTAGAGGCAATTATGAAATTACGACATTTCTGGCTTTAGCTGCTTTATGAGAGTATACCTTCTGTCCTCTGACTTGGCCTTTAGGGAACTGCTGGGAAAGCTGAAGAGCTGCTTGAAATCCATATTTTTATCCTATTCTCCAGGTTCAGAGGAAGATGTCTTTCTCTTTAGATTTCTCCTCCTTCCCTTTGCTCCCAATTCTCTAAATTCCACTATTACCAGTCTTATTTGGGAACTTCCTTTATGATCCTTCTTGCTAGCTTCCTTATTCTTTTCTTCTCAATAGTAACAATTTAGGTTATTAGTGTCATCATCAATACCAGTGACTATCTTTTCTTGAGCCCTTACTATGTGTCATGCATTGAATGAAGTACTTTTCACACATTATTCTATTTAATCCTCATAACAACTGTATGAGATAAGTAATATTGTCTTCATTTTACAAATAAACAAATCAAAGCAGTTATCTAAGCTGTCTGTGCTGGTTAAAGCTAGTAAGTGATAAAGTTGGATTCTAACCCATGGTCTCGCTCTCAGTGTTATCCCTCTAACCCTCCCCACCAGTCCACGTCCCACCAATCAACTTTGATGCAGCTTCTAGCTGCTATTCAATTTTACTTATTCCCTTTGAAGTCAACTTCCTAGAATTCGTGGTCTAACTCGCTGTCTCTACTCTTTTCTACCCATTTCCTTCTTCACTTTCAGCAGTCTGGTAGCCACACCCACAACCCAGACCACTTCTCCTAACATCACACCTGTTCCTGTTGACATCATTTGGCTTAGATGGTCAGCAGGTTTCTTTTTATTTTTTTATTTATTTTTTTACCGGGAGGTACCGGGGATTGAACCCCAGTCTCTCCATATGGTAGCCAGACACCGAACCTCTTGAGCCACATCCGTTTCCCCAGCAGGTTTCTTAAAGTGACTGAAACTCATCTCAAATTCAAAATTTATGCTTGTAGTTGGAGACAAAGGGATGGGTGACAGATAACAACAATGACAAAAATAATAAAAGCTAGGTCTGTTACTGCTTTTAGGGACTTTATTCTCGAGTGCATAAGCACAGGATTATGGCTACTCTTGGAAATTCTAGTTAAAATAGGTAGCCAGGAAAATCTTATTTTCATCCTTACCAGGTCTGGATTACTTTCTCTAGACTGTGGAATGCTACCCTCTGATGGACATTTGGACAGGACTGGAAGGCCACATTCAGGGTCTACCAAATGGCGGCCTACTCTTTTAATCAAATTTCAGGTAGAATTTCCCAAGAATTATAGCTAGAATACAAAATAGGACTGCTTCTGAACATGACTTATTTGTAGTTTATTTTTTTGTCAAGTATTTTCAAATGATAATTTAATTATTTCTACTTTGAAAATCTGTCACTCAATTTTTTTCTATTCTTTTAAGAAAAATTTATACCTCTCACTTTTTTTTTTTTTTTTTTAAAGATTTTATTTATTTATTCATTCATCCCCCCCCTTGCTGCTTGTGCTCGCTGGGTCAGCTAACCACGCCGTGCGGGCGGGCTTGCCTTCACCAGGAGGCCCCGGGAACCGAACCCGGGGCCTCCCATATGGTAAACGGGAGCCCTACTGATTGAGCCATAGCCGCTTCCCTATACCTCTCACTTTTTAAAAATTTTAACAATAAATCTTAGAGATTAAAAAAACAAACACTTCAGTGCATCAAAATATTGATATAGCTTCCCTACTGGTGCACACAGAGCTGCCTCATTCTTTTTAATTTTTTTCCCTTTTTTTGTTTTTTTTTCCTCTTCTTTCACCAAGATGGAAATTCCTTGCTAGAAGACTACACAGAGAAAAGACAGACAAACAGAAATAGGAAGGAGTGTTAAGCCCTGCTTGACTGTTTACTGAAATGATAGGTAACTGATTAGGTACTGAATGCTTAGAGCCTAGTTACTGATCACTCTGTCAGCTGGAAGAGCACTAGTAGATGATGGATCTTTAGGCAGGGATGAAGCCTCACCTTTGGAATTTGTTCAGAACTGGTCCTTTGTTCCTGTTCACCAGATTTAAATCTTGTTGATAGTAAAGGCAGGGTGCCAGGCACACCTTCCGCACTCCAATAATCCTGAATACCTCAGGCTGAGTCACATGCTGAATATAACTGGTTATTCACAGAACACAGATTCTTAGAACTGAAGAAACCTTAGAAATCATCTACTCCAAGCTCTTGATTAGACAGATAAGAAACCTAGGTCCAAAGGGGATAACTGGCACGCCCAAGTTTAATAAGCAGAGTTCAAGTCAGAATCTACATCACCTGATTTCCATTCTAATATATTCCTACCACATGCCTTGGCACTGACAGTGACCTGGGAGTGGGTTACTAATAACTAGCCAGGTACTCTTAGGGCTATAACGGTGTTATTCTGATTTTTAGACAACCATCTATACTCAAGAATCTGTTGGTAGCCGAGTGGGTGTAGCTCACTGGTTGAGCACTTGCTTTGCATGTGCGAGGTCCCAGGTTCAATTCCTGGTACCCCCTAAAAAAAAAAAAAAAAAAAAAAAAAAGTTATTTTTTGTTTTCTTTTTTTGAATAAATATATACATTTATCAATTAAATGTAATGGATACATATAAATTTTTTTTGATCAAACAATATGTTACACAATATATTTGGTTCATAGTAATGCATTCATATAGTATTTGTCGTTTTGTGTCTGGCTTGCTTCACTCAACATAATGTCCTCCAGGTTCATCCATGTTGTCATATGCTTTACGACTTCATTTCTTCTTACAGCTGCATAATATTCCATCGTGTGAATAGACCACAGTTTGTTTATCCATTCTTCTGTTGATGGACACCTGGGTTGTTTCCAGCTTTTGGCAATGGTGAATAATGCTGCTATGAACACCGGTGTGCAGATGTCTGTTCGTGTCACTGCTCTCAGTTCTTCTGGGTATATACCCAGTAGTGGTATTGTAGGGTCACGTGGCAAGTCTATGTTCAACTTCTTTAGGAACTTCCAAACATTCCTCCATAGTGGTTGTACCATTCTGCATTCCCACCAACAGTGAAGAAGTGTTCCTATCTCTCCACATCCTCTCCAACACTTGTAGTTCTCTGTCTTTTTAATAGTGGCCATTCTGATAGGTGTGAAATGATATCTCATTGTAGTTTTGATTTGCATTTCCCTAATCATGAGTGATGTTGAGCATTTCTTCATGTGTTTTTTTGCCATTTGTATTTCTTCTTCGGAGAAATGTCTATTCAAGTCTTTCACCTATTTTTTTAATTGGGTCAATTGTCTTTTTATTGTTGAGTTGTAACATCTCTTTATATATCCTGGATATTAAACCCTTATCAGATATGTGATTTCCAAATAATTTTTTCCCATTGAGTTGGCTGTCTTTTCACCCTTCTGACAAAGTCCTGTGAGGTGCAAAAGTGTTTAATTTTGAGGAGGTCCCATTTATCTATTTTTTCTTCTGTTGCACGTGCTTTGGGTGTAAGGTCCAAGAAACCACCACCTACTACAAGGTCTTGAAGATGTTTCCCTACATTTTCTTCTAGTAGTTTTATGGTCCTGGCTTTTATATTTACATCTTTGATCCATTTTGAGTTGATTCTTGTATAGGGGGTGAGATAGGGGTCCTCTTTGATTCTTTTGGTTATAGATATCCAGTTCTCCCAACACCATTTGTTGAAGAGACTGTTTTTTCCCATGAGCGTGGGCTTGGTAGGTTTGTCAAAAACCAGTTGACTGTATAGGTGAGGGTTTATTTCTGGGTTCTCAATTCTATTCCACTGATCGATGTGTCTATCTTTATGCCAGTACCATGCTGTTTTGACCACTGTAGCTTTGTATTATGTTTCAAGGTAAGGCAGTGAAATTCCTCCCACATTGCTCTTCTTTTTTAGAATGCTTTTGGCTATTTGGGTGCACTTACCCTTCCAGATGAATTTGGTAATTGCCGCCTCTAATTCTGTAAAATAAACTGTTGGGATTTTGATTGGTATTGCATTGAATTTATAAATCAGTTTGGGCAAGATTGACATCTTCACGATACTTATATTCTTCCAATCCATGAACACGGAATGTCTTTCCATTTACTTAGGTCTTTTAAAATTTCTTTTAGCATTGTTTTATAGTTTTCTGCATGTAGGTCCTTCGTTGGTTAAATTAACTCCTAGGTATTTGAGTCTTTTTATTACTATTGAAAATGGAATTTTCCTCCTGATTTCCTCCTCAGGTTGTTTGGTACTAGTGTACAAAAACATTACTGATTTTTTGCGTGTTGATCTTGTATCCTGCCACTTTGCTGAACTCATTTATTAGTTCAAGTAGCTTTGTCGTGGATACTTCAGGATTTTCTAAGTACAGGATCATGTCATCTGCAAACAGTGAGAGTTTTACTTCCTCTTTTCCTATTTGGACGCCTTGAATTATTTTGTCTTGTCTAATTGCCCTAGCTAGAACTTCTAGTACAATGTTGAATAACAATGGTGACAGTGGACATCCTTGTCTTATTCCCGATCTTAGAGGGAAAGCTTTCAACCTTTCCCCATTGAGTATGATGTTGGCTGTGGGTTTTTCATACATGCCGTTTATCATATTGAAGAATTTTCCTTTTATTCTTATCTTTTGAAGTATTTTTATCAAAAAAGGATGTTGGATTTTGTCAAATGCCTTTTCTGCATCTATTGAGATGATCATGTGGTTTTTTCCCTTCAATTTGTTAATGTGGTGTATTACATTGATTGATTTTCTTATATTGAACCAGCCTCGCATACCAAGAATAAATCCCACTTGGTCGTGATGTATAAGTCTTTTGATATGCTGTTGGATTCGATTTGCAAGTATTTTCTTGAGAATTTTTGCATCTATGTTCATGAGAGAGATTGGTCTGTAATTTTCTTTTCTTGTAGAATCTTTATCTGGCTTTGGTATTAGGGTGATGTTGGCTTCATAAAATGTGTTGGGTAATTCTCCCTCCTCTTCAATTTTTTTGGAAGAGTTTAAACAGGATTGTTGTTAATTCTTTTGAAATGCTTGGTAGAATTCACCTGTGAAGCCATCTGGTCCTGGACTTTTCTTTGCTGGGAGATTTTTGATGACTGATTCAATCTCCTTAATTGTGATTGGTTTGTTAAGTTCTTGTATTTCTTGTAGCATCAGTGTAGATTGGTTATGTGTTTCTAGAAATTTGTCCATTTCATCTAGGTTTTCTAGTTTGTTGGCATATAGTTTCTCATAATATCCTCTTATGATTCTTTTTATTTCTGTGAGGTCATTTGTAACTTCCCCCCTTTCATTTCTGATTGTATTTATTTGCATCTTCTCTCTTTTCTTTTTTTAAAGATTTTATTTATTTATTCATTTATCCCCCCCTTGCTGCTTGTGCTCGCTGGGTCAGCTAACCACGCCGTGCGGGCAGGCTTGCCTTCACCAGGAGGCCCCGGGAACCGAACCCGGGGCCTCCCATATGGTAAACGGGAGCCCTACTGATTGAGCCACAGCCACTTCCCGTCTTTTTTTCTTTGTTAGTCTAGCTAGGGGTTTGTCAATTTTATTGATCTTCTCAAAGAACCAGCTTTTGATTTTGTTGATTTTCTCTATTGTTTTTCTGTTCTCATTTTCATTTATTTCTGCTCTAATCTTTATTATTTCTTGCCTTCTGCTTGCTTTGGGATTGGTTTGCTGCTCTTTTTCTAGTTTTTCTAGTTGTTCAGTTAAATCTTTGAGTTTAGCTCTTTCTTGTTTTTTAATAGGCATTTAGGGCTATAAATTTCCCTCTCAAGACTGTCTTGGGAAGCGGCTGTGGCTCAATCAGTAGGGCTCCCGTTTACCATATGGGAGGCCCCGGGTTCGGTTCCCGGGGCCTCCTGGTGAAGGCAAGCCCGCCCGCACGGCGTGGTTAGCTGACCCAGCGAGCACAAGCAGCAAGCGGGGGGATAAATGAATAAATAAATAAAATCTTTAAAAAAAAAAGACTGTCTTCACTGTATCCCATAAGTTTTGATACGTTGTGTTCTCATTTTCATTTGTCTTAATACATTTACTGATTTCACTTGCAATTTCTCCTTTGACCCACTGATTATTCAGGAGTGTGTTGTTCACTCTTCACACATTTGCAAGTTTACTTTTTTCCTGTCTGTTATTGATTTGTAGTTGCATTCCATTATGATCTAAGAAGGTGCTTTGTATAATTTCAATCTTTTTATATTTATTGAGAGCTGAATTGTGACCTAACATGTGGTCTATCCTGGAGAAAGATCCATGGGCACTTGAGAAGAATGTATAACCCGCTCAGTTTGGATGCAGTGTTCTGTATATGTCTGTTATGTCTAACTTGTTTATCATATTGTTCAAGTTCTCTGTTTCCTTGTTGATCTTCTGTCTAGTTGTTCTATCTAATGATGTGAGAGGGGTGTTGAAGTTTCCAACGATTATTGTAGAAATGTCTATTTCTACTTCAGTTTTGCCAGAGTTCATCTCATTTATTTTGAGGCACCCTGGTTAGGTGCGTGGATATTTATGAGTGTTATATCTTCCTGGAGGATCGTCCCTTTTATTAATATATAATGGCCTTCCACATCTCTCATCACTTTTTTGCATTTGAAGTCTGTTTTGTCTGATATTAGTATAGCTACCCCTGCTCTTTTCTTTTTTTCTTTTAAAGATTTTATTTATTTATTCATTTATCCCCCCCTTGCTGCTTGTGCTCGCTGGGTCAGCTAACCACGCCGTGCGGGCGGGCTTGCCTTCACCAGGAGGCCCCGGGAACCGAACCCAGGGCCTCCCATATGGTAAACGGGAGCCCTACTGATTGAGCCACAGCCGCTTCCCGACCCCTGCTCTTTTCTGTTTACTATTCACGTGGAGTATCTTTTTCCAACTTTTCACTTTCAGCCAGTTTGTATCCCTGGGTCTGAAGTGAGTTTCTTGTAGGCAGCATATGGAGGCTCATGTTTTTTAATCCATTCTGTCAGCCTTTATCTTTTGATTGGGGAATTTAATCCATTCACATTCAATGATATTATTGAAAATGCACTATTTATTTCCTCCATTGTATTCTTTGGTTTTCATATGTCATCTTGTTTTTGTCTCTCTTTTGGTTATATTTTCTGCTTTTCTTTCTTCTATATTCTCCTCCAAGCCTCTCTCTCCTGTCTTTTTCTTTCAGGTTCTAAGGCTTCCTTTAATATTTCCTGCAAAGGTGGACTCTTTTTTGCAAACTCTCTTAGTTTCTGTTTGTGAATACTTTATACTCATCTTCATATGTGAAGGACAGTTTTGCTGGATAAAGAGTTCTCGGCTGGCAGTTTTTCTCTTTCAGTTTCCTAATTGTATCATACCACTGTCTTCTCGCCTCCATGGTTTCTGAAGAGAAATCTGCACTAAGTCTTGCCGGACGTCCTTTGTACGTGATCGTTTGCTTCTCTTTTGCTGCTCTGAGAATTTTCTCTTTATCTTTGACATTTGACATTCTGAATAGTAGGTGTCTTGGCGTAGGTCTATTTGGATTTATTCTCATTGGGGTACGGTGTGCTTCTTGGACATGTAAGTTCATTTCTTTCGTGAGAGTTGGGAAATTTTCAGGTATTATATCCTCAAATTTTTTTTCTGCCCCTTTTCCGTTCTCTTCCCCTTCTGGAACTCCCATGACACATATGTTGTTGCGTTTTGTGATGTCATTCAACTCTCTGAGCTCCTGCTCAATTTTTTCCATTCTTTTCTCTCTTCAATTTTAGCTGCTCTGTCTTTGGTATCACTTATTCTTTCTTCTATCATTTTGAGCCTGCTGTTGTATGCCTCAAATGTGTTTTTGACTTCACCTATTGTGTTTTTCATTCCCATGAACTCCGTTACTTTTCTGTTCAGGATTTCAAATTCTTCTTTGCGTTCGCTCAATGTCTTCTTGATGTCATTTATCTCTTTAACTATATTGTCTTTCATCTCATTAATTTGATTTTGGAAATTTGTGCTCATCTCACTGATTAGTTCTCTCAAATTCTGCATCTCTTCTGGGACTTTGCTGTATTCCTTTTCTTGAGCAATGTCTTCTATTTTCTTAGTATGGCTCGTAATTTTTTGCTGGTGTTTAGGCATCTGGTTAGGTTGTATTTTCCTTAGATGCTCTCTCTCTTTCTCTTTTATAGGGTTTTAGTGGCAGGACGCTGTGAAGTACCACAGCTCTTTGATTTTTAGCTCAACCTTGATTGTTAGGATTGTCCTGCTGGTTGCTCAAAATTGGGCACTGGACCCAGTAATTGGTTGTATAGTCGTTTCCTAGGGCCTTGGGCAGGGAGGCTATAGAGGCCAGGAAAAGCCTCTCCTATTTAATTTTCTTATGTGCATTTTCTTGGTCTGCCAGGAGATGGCGCTTGTTGGCAGCTCTCAATTCAATGCCTGGTCAAAGTGTATTTGTTGTGACACAGACCAGATCAATGTGGTAGAGCTTCCTGTCTGGGGGCTAAGAGCCTTGTAATTCAAACTTTCTGAGACAGTTCTCCAGTCTTCTCTGGCAGCCCCCTCCCTTTTCCCAGCTAGGAAATACTTCCTCTTCCCTCTGAATCCTCAACAACCAGTCCCTGTTAGTAGTGGAGGAGATTGGGAGGTTTGTATATCTTTAGCCCCTTGCAGGTTCCAAGGCAAACAATGGCGCAGCCCCACCCAGCCTGGAAGGGCTCTCGGGACAGGGCAGACCAAACCTGGGAGTCAAAAGCAGGGTCAGCCCCAGGCTCTCTCTCCCCTCTCCTGTAGAGTCTTCAACAATTAGTCCAGGCTAGAAGAGAGGGAGGTTGTGAGGTTAAGATTTCTCCAGTCCTTCCTAGGCTCCCAGGGCAAACCACCGTGTGGAAGGGTCCGTGGGGCTCCGCAGCCCAAATTTGCGGATCAGAACCTGAGTCAGCCTAAGGCTGTGTCCCTCTCTCTCTCCTTTCCAGGAGTGGTAGATCCCTGGGGCCCCCTTTGTCTATGGTCACAGCCCCAGAGGAGTGTGGGGGAGGGTGCCGGCAGCAGCAGCTGCTGCTGGTTCCAACTCAGGGTTCTGTCGTCGCGATTTCCCTCTTTTGTCCCTCTCTCCTCTGGGTGGTGTGCAGCCTTCACCTGTGCTCCTAAACCCTAGAAGATCTATTTCGGGGCTGTTCCAGACTGTTCTCTAGCTATTTTTCTGGAGAAGAGATTCCCGTGTCTTACTAGTCCACCATCTTCCAGGAAGTTCCCGTCTTTTTTTGTTTTCTTTTTTACACTCATTTTTATGCTTGTTTATCTTCTGAGCTAAAACATTTCAACTTCATTTTAATGTTAAATTCAGGCAATAGCCTTTAATTTGTTAATCTAATTGTTGTGGACCTCCCCCTTCCCCTATCCTGCAGAAAGAATATAGCAGTTCATTTCTGAAAGTTAATTCCTCCAGCTCAACATCTTAAGTGCTTGACCACTGTGGTACAGGATTCAGGGAAACTGGAACAAGTGATAAAAAATGTCCAGGGGATGAAAGAAAAATAGAGGGCATATTTTAAAGGTAAACTACTCGATGGTTTTTATTTGTGAGAAAGAAAGAAAAAGGGTTATTATGCAGGTTAAGAAATATTATTTTTTCCAAGTCTCTCACCCCAGCCAAACAACCTCAACATTCACTGCCTCAGAGCCCTACCAACATGATTCCTTAATTTCTCCATTTAGGCTAAGTGCTTTTAGTGAGCAAGGCCTTCTTAAGCTGAGTGCCAGTGACTGAGGCTCTACACACATGGGCTGGACTGGGGAAACCTGCTACAGAGGCTGAAAAGTTATGACACAGCAAATGACTGATTCTGCTGCCACCAATCCCTTTTTGTCTCTTCCTGAGAAAATGGTACTCATGAAGTGAAACTGACGCATGGCACAGGAATTAGACATTCACAGATTCTCACTAGCTTCTTAGGCTAGGAAAAAGGTGGTTATCCATAAGTTGCAAGCCTGAAGGAGTATTTCAAGTCTAATCAAATGGTAAAAGGCATTTTAAGATTATTCTTATGTTTGAATAACTGGATTATAGGATTTTTCTATACTACTTCAGTTTGTTCAAATGGGCAGTTACTTTAGCCCAATTTTTTTTCCCAAAAAAATTGTTTTACAAAAATTTATATAGACTTACAGAATGTTAAAGCTAAGAGAGGCTGTTGAGTGACATTTCTTCATTTTAGTAGAACAGGAACAACAGCTGTTCAGACTGAGTTTGAGGAGGTTTAAGATACCACAATGCTTTTACTAGCAAAGATGAAGTGACATTAAGTATTTTATGTATTAAGGGCATTTTACCACATTTTAAATTCTTTGTAAATTAGTAAACCATGTGTAACCTCTAGCTAGATTTTCTGATCAACTAGTATATCTTTGGGCTTTGGAGTCAGTGATCTAGTTTAGAAATTCAGCTCTGAGGCTTGGGCAAATTACTTACATTCTTTGTACCTCAATTTCTTCATCTGTGACATAGGGGGAAATACCAGTTATCTTGCAGGGCTGTTGTGCAGATTAAAAGAGAAAATATTTGCAAAAACATCATTCATGTATTTCCTTTAGGCCATTTAAAAAATATTTACTCTGTGTATGGGTGAATATTTTATATAAGTATAGCTATACCTAACTTATTTTAAAAAATATTTTTAAACAAGCTTTAGATTACATAAATATTACATCAAAAATACAGGGGATTCCACATACCCCATCCCCTCCCCCTCCAACACCCCATCAACAATATCTTTCATTAGTGTGGTGCATTTGTTACAATTGATGAACACGTACTTAAGCATTGCTACTAACCATGGTCTATAGTTTATATTATAGTTTACATTTTGCACCGCACAATTTTATAGGTTTTGACAAAATGTATAATGGCCTGTATCTGTCATTGCAATGTTGTGCAGGACAATCCCAATGTCCCCAAAGTACACCATGTTACACCTATTCCCTCTACCTCCCCTCAGAATCTCTGTGGCCACTGCCTTTATAGCAATTATACACGTTCTTCCATTGCTAGAATAATCATAAGTCTACTTAAGTCCATAGTTGGATTCCCCTCTTATGTTTGTTCATTCCTTAATCTTTTTTTTCCCAATGATTGATTTATTTATCTATCCGCCCCCCCCCCCCGTCCCCGTTGTTTTGTGCTGTCTGCTCTCTGTGTATTGTTCTGTGTCTGTTTATCTTCTCTTTAGGTGGCACTGGGATCCTTCTGAAGTGGAGAGAGGCACTCAATCTCTTGTGTCACCTCAGCTCCCTGGTCTGCTGTGTCTCGTATTGTCTCTTATCTGTATCTCTTTTTATTGTGTCATCTTGCTGTGCCAGCTCTCTGCATGGGCTAGCACTCCATGAGGGCCAGCCTGCTTTTCACCAGGAGGCCCTGGGAATCGAACCCTGGACCTCCTATATGATAGATGGGAGCCTAATTGCTTGAGCCACATCTGCTTCCCCATTCCTCAATCTTGAGGCTTTTGGGATGGTGATGTCCTCTGTTTCTGACTGAGAGGGGTATACCTAACTTCTTAAAACCTGAGTATCATTTTAACTGGTTTTGAGATACCTCACGTTCGATCCTCTAACCCAGGGGTGTGAAATTTTGGCCTTTACCCACTCAATCTGACTTAACTAAATCAAACCTACAGCAAGTTTCAAAAATAAAGGTCTGTGAGTTGTACCCCTTATTCCCAGGAAGAAGCAGATTTGCCATGAAGCTAATAAAAGCTTCAGATTCAGAGCTCTTCACTTGCCCAAGCACCTTTCAATGCCCTGCTGGGGGACTGGGGGCACTAGCAACATGTTCATATGGTCATATCTTTTTGTAAATTATGTAAAAGATATTTCTAATTTTTTTTTTTAAAGAAGGTCCCCAAGATTGCATAAGCTTCAGGTCCCACACAGCTTGGATCTGCCTCTGCTCAAGGTTTAAAAAATCATCAATAACCACTACCACAATGAAACTGGGCATATGCCTGAAAATTCTGCTGCTGCTATTGTCAGAATTCTGTGGGTACAGAGGCTTCATCCAATGTCTTCCAAACAATAAACATATTCCCAAAATAAGGTTGGGGTGGGGGCAGGGTTGTGTTTGGCAGAAGTGTTGGTGCTGGTGGGATTCAGGCTGTCAGTGGCTGGACCCGGCCGAGGAGAGGAGGGACAAAGGCTCTGAGGCTCTGACAGGCCTGCCTGAGGCAGGAAGAGCCAGCTGGGGTGTGGGATGAGGTGTGTGTGTGTGTGTGTGTGTGTGTACCTTGGAAGTAAATTTTGAAGAGGAGAAGGGGCAGCAAGACTGTCAGTCGGGACTTCAGGGTACACTGACAACCCTAGTTCAGTGTGTGCAATAAGGGAAAATCACATGGCATAGAAGCCCTCTTCCTTTCTCATTAACATTTTACATACAGTGGTTGAAATCTGGTGTATATCACAAGAGGCTGCACGAGGCAAGACCAGAATGCAGCCCGAATTGGGGCAGGCAGAGGAAGGGAGGGGGAACCTGTTTTACATGCTAAAGCTATGTTATTTTAGACAGCAGGGGCAACTGTTTAAGTCCAGAGTAGAAAGGGTTATAGAAATCACCTAGCACAGACCTTTGTCACATGGGAACAGAAGCCCATTGAGGTCGAATTAGTAGTTTGAATTAGAAGCACAATCGGGGAGCAGAGGGCTGGCCAGCTGAGGACATGGCCCCATAGCCACTCTTTTCCAGTTCTCTTACTCCTGTGCTCTCCTCTCTCACTTCTTACCTTTCTTTTGCCCCCTTTCTTTTATTGGTTCCCCCCTCTTCTTTCCCTTATATAGACCTGAAGTGTTCCCTCTGTCCCCCTAATGTTTATGCTTATCAGACTGTACACTTTCTAGTTCTCTCTCAAAAAAGTCCAATTAGTTTATGGGTACCTGTTTTTTGTTTTTTCCCTTTTTCTTATACTAGTTTTCAGTGGACAAAAGGTTGTTAGCTTCTGTTCTAACTTGATCTGGACTTCGGTTGCCCAAGGATTGCCCTGTTACATAGCCAACTGGCTAATGAGCTTTTCCCCAAACTTCCCAAATACATGCCATGATAATTTCTCTGTCTTTAGAGTAAATACAACAAGATAGGTGAGAATTCTTTTTCTTAGCAGCTATTTCAGCAAATGAAACAATGAACTCTTTCTTATCCAGCTAAGATTCTAACAGGAGAAAGGTAACAGCTCTAATAACCCTAATTATCCTTATGAATTTGAATAGGTTGTAATTGGTTTCTCTTTCTTCTTGTTTTTGTCTCCCTTTCTTTCTCTGTAGTCCTTTAAAAGGAGTTTGAATTCTATATAAATATTTTTCTTCCCTAAGGACAACTCATTTCCTGCTACTATTTATGAGAAAGTGAGAAACACAAAAATAAAAACTGAAAAACAAACAAACAAACAAAAAACACCACCATAAATATAAGAAAATTTAGAGTATCTGCCCAACTGTTTCCCCATATATTTCTGATATAAACTATGCTTTTATAATATATGTGCATTTATGCAATACACTTTCTTATATACACACACATATTTGTAGCAATTCTTTCAGAAAATCAAAAAATAATGAAAAAGTAGACAAAACACAAAAATTAAACACTGGAATTTGTTAGGCCCTACATGTACCTTAAGAACTACAAACTGGATGAATAAAAACATTTTACTTGGTTATTAAAATGAGACTTAAAAATTTAATACAAAATTTTAGAGGCAATGTAGTGCACAAAAAACTCATCCTTTCTGCCCCCCAGAATTTATTAACTGAACTGTTTAGGGAAGAGAGTGTTTTAGTTGACTCATTTTTTTTTTCAATTAAGCAAAAATACATTATTTTTCACATCTCACTGAAATGAATACATTCTAATATTCATTGTTTTCTATTTTTTTTATACTTAATACAGTATGCTAAATAGAAATGACACTTTCATGAGTCTTTTTTTTTCTTGTACATTGTCCTGTTTCTCAATCTGTAGCATGCATAGGAATTACCTGGGTTCTTATTAAACATGTAGATTTAAAAAACGCAGATTCCCAATTTCCAAAGGGAGGGAATGCCTTGGTATTGTACTGAGAAACAATGCTACACAGAAGGTATGGGGCACTGGATCATATCACAGAATCGAACCACTATCAAATTTCAACATTTCACTTGTTAATGCATCCAAAACATATTTTCTGGCTAAGATTCATCAATGTTTTGGCTACTTTTTTTTTTATCTTTTTTTTTTTTTGCCATTTCCACTCCATTATTTGTAATTGGGTTTTCTTTCTAGGGCCATTTTTGCAAAGGACAAAAAAAGAATTTTTTTTTGTGTGTGTTAATACTGATTGTTACTTCATATGCTTTAAGGAGCGGAAAATAACAAAAGAGAGAATTATTGGCTGCTCACAGCATTGTGACTTACAGCTGCACTAGAGTCTCAGACTCGTTGCCAACATTTACTGCGCTCTTTCTCTGTGTCCAACATTGGAAGAACTTCACGTATATTAACTTATTTAATCCCCACAACAACCCTAGGAGGTAGGTTTTTCCTCATTTTACAGATATGAGAGTTGGGCACAGAGAGGTTTATTAATTTGCCTAAGGTCACAGGGCCAAGATGTGAATCCAGACAGGCTAGTCCAGAGTCTGTGCTTTTAAGTACTCTGCTATATTACCTGTCTGGTCTTTAATATTCACATTTTCACCTCCAATTAGCCTGTATCCCATCCATATGTGTATACACACCTTCATGAAGGATTCTTCATGAAGATATGAAACCTTGGGTGTTAAATCTATGACTTTATAAAGCCTTCTATTTCTCTTTCTGGCTGCCACTATCTCTCTTCCTATTTTGCAGTCAAATTAAACTTCTCATAGCACTGTTCTGAACATATCACTCCCTGCTCATATACTCCAGTGGCTTCCTGCTACCACAAGACGACAACCAATTCTTCAGCTTGACATTCAAGTCCCTTCACAAACTTTCTATCTTACCTTTCATTCTATTCCTATGTGAACCAAGGCTTTTTTTTTTTGCGTGTGATTATACACAGTCCCTCTTTATTCTTTTTTTTTCAAGCATGCAATTCAGTAATGTTTAGTAAATTCACAATGTTGTGCAACTGTCACCACTAAATGCCAGCACACTTCCATCATCCCAACAAGAAATCCCATACTTCTTAGCAGTCACTTCCAATTCACCTTTCTCCCAGAGCCTGGCAACCACTAATCTACTTTCTGTCTCTATGGATTTGCCTACTCTGGATGTTTCATATAAATGGAATCATACAATATGTGGCCTTTTGTGTCTGACTTCTTTTACTTTGCATAATGTTTTCAAAGAACTTCATTCCTTTTCTATGGCTGAATAATATTCCATTGAATGGATATACTGTTTTATCAATTCCTCAGTTGATGGAATTTAGGTTGTTTCTATGTTTTGGCTATAATAATAAAGCTATGAACTTTTGTATGTAAGTTTTTGTGTGAACATATACTTTCAATTCTTTGGGTTATACACCTAGGAGTGGAATTGCTGGATCATATGGTAACCAGCAATTGGGAAACTGCCCAACTGTCTTCCACAGTGGCTGCACCATTTTACATTCCTGCCAGCAACACATGAAGGTTCCAATTTCTTTACATCTTTGCCAACACTTTTTATTATTTTTCACATTTTTTTTTTTTAGGAGGTCCTGGGCATTGAACCCAAGACCCTGTACATGCAAAGCAAGTGCTCAGCCACTGAGCTGTTTTTTATTACAGCCAACCTTAGTGGTGTGAAGTGGTATCTCACTGTGGTTTTGATTTGCAATTTCCTGATGGCTAATGGTATTGAGCATATTTCCCTGTACTTAATGGCCATCTGTATGTCTTCTTTTGAGAACCATTCAAGTCCTTTGCCCGCTTTTTAAAAAATTGGGTTGTCTATTTATTGTTGCATTCTAGGAGTTCTTTATATATTCTGAATACTGGATCCTTATCAGATAAGTGAGCTACAGATATGTTCTCCCATTCTGTGGGTTGTCTTTTCACTTTTTTTTTTTTTTTTTAGGTACCTGGGACTAGGAATTGAACCCAGGACCTCATATGTGGAAAGCCAGTGCTCAACCACTGAGCCATATCAGCTCCCCTGATTTGGGTTTTTCACTTGTTTCACTTGTTTGTTTGTTTTTAGGAGGCACAGGGAACCGATTCTGGGACTTACCATGTGGGAACCAGGAACGCAACTGCTTGAGCCACATCCGTTCCCCTTCACTTTCTTTTTTTTTTTTTTTTTTTAAGATTTTTAAAATTTATTTATTCATTTATCCCCCCCTTGCTGCTTGTGCTCGCTGGGTCAGCTAACTACGCCGTGCAGGCGGGCTTGCCTTCACCAGGAGGCCCCGGGAACCAAACCTGGGGCCTCCCACATGGTAAACGGGAGCCCTACTGATTGAGCCACAGCCGCTTCCCTTCACTTTCTTAATAGTGTATTTTGATGCACAAAAGTTTTAAATTTTGCTGAAGTCCCATTTATCTATTTTTTTCTCTATTTGCTTATGCTTTTGTTGTCATATCTAAGAAACCACTGTCCAAAGCATTTGAAAACTTAGTATACTCAATGTTTCCTAAACATGTCTGGTTTATATTTTATTCATGTCTTTGCTTATGCCAGTTCCTTCTACCCTAATGATCAAAATCTTACTTATTCTTTATAGTTATACTTAAAGTGAAGAATTCCTTCCCTCATCATCCCACCTGGAAATTACATACTTCTTTCAACATCATCATTTCAATATTACTTGAAGATTTGGAGAGAATTTTCAAAAATATAAAAACATTATATATTTTAGAATATAATAAAATATACATAAAATCTTAATATAAAACAAGAGGGGAAGACTTAAAGAAATTTGGAGCTTCTGGTGAAATGATGACCTGGGTCCTCACAATTACTGTTAGGCTCTTAGTGTACTTAGTGGACAAGATTGAGAAGGCCTGGCTTACAGCAAGTAGGTGGTAAGACTAAACCTAAACTGACCTTGGACATACTTGGGAAGTTGGCTGTGTGTGTTTCAAATTGCCTCCACTTGTTGGCTTATAAACAGAAATTCTATGTTTATGGACAGTAACCCAGAATGGTTACTGAATTTAGAATTGCTATCACAACAGAAACTGCTGTCTCAAGACCTATAAGCCATTTCCCTTATCTACAAAGGTGACACTAATTGCAGCATATACAAATATATGGATATCAGAACTTTAATCTTCTGGAATCTAATATCCTCCTAAGATTTCCATACAATATACACAGATGAACCCTCTATTTTTAAAATTGTGGTAAATATATGTAACATAAAATTTGCTGTTTTAACCATTTTTAAGGGTACTTTTAGTGGCATTAATTACTTTTACATGAATCCTCGATTTTTTAATAGTAAATTCTTAACTGATTACAAAATTTGATGTTTAACCTTCTCAAAAGTTTGAAGCAGAGATGGTGAGGATAATGATGATGATAATTATGGTTATAATTATGACAATGGTAGAATATTACTATAATGATAATAACATGATTCAATAATAATATGATTTAAAAAATAATGAGTGGGTAAAAAAAAATAAAAGAAAAAAGAAAAAAAAAAAAGAAAAAAAAAGAAAAAAAAAATGAGTGGAGTGGGTATAGCTCAATGGTTGAGCGCCTGCTTCACATGTATGAGATCCTGGGTTCAATCCCCTGTACCTCCTTAAAAAAAAAAAAAAAAAAAAGAGGGATGTCAGCATTGGGGAGGAAAACTAAGTCATAAAGAATCTGAGAATCTGAGATAGGGGTTTATTCCAAAGACAGTAGCTACTGTGACATTTTTAAAAGTTTAAGGTACTATCAGAGCATCAAGAATTACAAAACAGATACATGAAGAAATGTACTAAACCAGTGATCCTCAAACTACAGGATACATCAGTATAACCTGGAGGACTTGTGAAAACACAGATTACTGGGTCCCACCCCCATAAATTTTATGTTCAACAGGTCTGGGGTGGACCTAAGCATGTGCAATTCGAACACATTTCCCAGAGATGCCAATGCTGCTGGTCCTAACACCACCATGTCAGAACCACTGTATTAAATTAAGTTTCAAATTCTTGAAAAGGAAGGAAATGAATATTTATTGAGAAGAAAGGGGGAAAATAAATTACTGAAAAACTACCTTGGGTCCTTCTTGGCTGAGTGTTTATTTACATCAGCTTATCTCATTTAGTTCCCTGGCCATCCCAGTGAGCAGTGCTTCTCAAGCTTTTCCAGAACAGAGGAGAAAGAACACATCTGTACAAAGGATATGCCTATGCAGTCCTCTAAAAATATGAAATTTCTCTGATGCCTGTATTATCTTAAAAATTCTATAAAATTTTCATTGTTTCAAAATTTTGCTGCTTCCTTTGAAATAAATGTAATTTAAAAATCATTTATCAGATAAATTGCTTAACTCTCAATCTCAATTCTTTAATAAAAAAATTTTGGGGGGGGATGGGGAGGCAGGCGGAACATGAGAAAATGGATGGCAGTTTAGTAATTAGCCTATGGTGAAACAGTACGCGTTTCATCCAGAATTTGAACCTAGGCTTGCAGGTCTCTAAAGATAATGTTCATCTTACTATACCTTGCTCTACCACTCCTCTCCCCACCTTCTACTACTTGAAAGGTCTGTCAGGTTTATCTCTATTGCTTCTTTATGGATCCATTGTTTGCTGTCTAGCCAAACTGCACTACTTGCTGTTCCTCAGACTTTTCTCATTTTTCCTGATCTCCATATATATGCTCATTATTCTCTCCAGCTGGAAAGCTCTCTCTTTCATCTCTACTTGGCTAGAATCTTACCATCTCCTCCAAAACCCAGCTGAAATGCCATTTTCTTCCTGAAGACCAAATACCATTTTTAAAAGCCTGCTGGACTGACCACCTCCAGTCAGTTCTCTTGGCTGCCCAGACATGCTTTAATGTCAGTTAGTATGTAATTTTTTTATATATATATATATTTTTATTTTACCAGGAGGTCCCGGGGATCGAACCCAGGGCCCTCCATATGGCAGACGGATGCCCAACCATTTGAGCCACTTCCGCACCCCGTATGTAATTTTTTTGTAAATTAGTTTGTGCATCTAATCTAATAGGCTCTAATTTCCATGTGACTCTGCAAAGAAATAATTCTGCTTGACATTAATATGATGTTTTATGCAATGTAAAATATTGAGGTATAAACAGAAGTTGGAAAAATATATTTAAAAGAAATCCCCAAACAGAAAGCTTTAGATGATGATAAAATACGTGGCTATGAATGATTAGAACAGGGGTTCTTATCATTAAAAAAAAGCAACAACGTTATTTTTGTGGGGATGTGTTGGTGCAGATGTGATATATTTATTAAATAATACACAGCATAGTGTGGACTTAGTAAAGGGCCCGTGGTTTTCACATGACTGGCAAAGGGGTCCATGGAACAAAAAAAGGTTAAGAACCCCTGGATTAGAATAAGGTCTAAAAATGTAGAAGTAATAGGCTTTTAGAACTGGAGGGTACCTTGAAAGTCATTTAGGACAAACCCTGTATTTTACAGTAGCAGAATTTTTGGACCTTGTTTTGTATTAAGCTCAGAAGTCTTATTTGTTTAGTTAATGATGGTTTAGTTCTGAAAGGCCAGACCTGACTTTGGTCAAAAGGGAAGTACAGGACCTCCTCTGGTTTTCCAGTCAGCAGCCTTAGTGATGCTAACTCGGAACCTCTCAGGAATGACTCCTTATCTCCAATTGTAGTTTTGTTTTTTGTTTTTTTTTTTTTTGCCTCAAACTTTTTTTTTATTTGCAACTACATGATTTCACACAATTCTTTTAAACAATGACATAAAATAGATTTCCTTGTGTATAAATAACTTACATACTCTCCATAAAGTAAATGCGTAAAGGTGCTAGAACAGATCATCCACTCCTACAGTGTTCTGTATCCAACAAAGTTGATGGCACAAAATATAAATACTCAAGTCCAATATTAAAAACTCAGGCACTTGACTAACTTTTAATAAAGTTTTTTCAAACTATATCAATATATCTAAAGTGCATATTATATATATTTTTAAGAAAGATTATTCTCAATAACTTTTCTATAAAAATAAGTTTGATGATTTGGTCCATCTAACTTTACTACAGTAAGTATGAACGTTTCACTTTTAACATATAGTCAAGCTTGCATTTTACCTATCTCTCAACATGACACCAAGAGACGCAAAAGGTGCTAGTGAGGTGCTAACATGTGAGGATTAATCCAGTGATTCCGGTCACAATGCATTCCAGGAGGAGGTACCCATGTCACTGGAATTGGACGATAGGGCTTATTCTTTCTTGCCTGACTTGGATAACCAAATGGTACAGGAGGAGGGTAGTGACTTGGGTGGCCATTCCCTCGGTACATCCCTGACTTTTTTCTGGGCAAAGGGTGCCACACTGGAAGAGGTGGGAATATCAGTTCTGAAATCTGGTACACAGGGCTGGGGGTTGCAGTCACTGAATTGGGTTTCACTTCCTTACTAGGCTCTTCGTCCGAAGAAGAGGATCCAGAATGATAATCAGAGGTAACCTTATCAAGGGCCCTGGTAACTTTCTTGGAGATCTCATCCTTGTTCTCATCCTCATTTTCAAAGCTGGCAACAATGAATGCATTGTTTTTCTCTCCATACCGACAGCACACCTCACATTGGTCCACCCAGAGAGTGAGCTCCTTTGGCAAGCCCAAATCGCTGTACAAGATGCAGCTGTTCTCGCAGGCTTTTAGGACATCAGGATCAACTCTCTGAAACTTATTGACACGAATGCATCTGTAAGCCTGTCCTTTTGATGGTTTTTCAGGATACCAATGATTTTTATATTTTTCTTGAAGTATTAGAGTCAATTTCTCAGCAAACCTCTCAACTGCCTCTTTCTTCAACTTATCATGTTTTCGAACTAGCCTTGTGAAAAAGAAGACAACAGCAGCAATTTCATTCTTCATCTTTCCCGCCGCGCCGCTTCGGGGCCGCAAGCTAGGTGGCCCCGACCGTCTCCGGGCGGGGAACGGAGGGCGCCGACTCCGCGGGCGATCGGTGGCAGGGAGCGCGGCGAGCCTCGTCCCAATTGTAGTTTTTGATCAGTCTAACAGCCAAGTCACAATTATGGCCAAGATGTTTGCTAAGAACACTAATACTAACTGGGGTGGCCATCTGCTCTATTTGGGCAGTTCTAGCTTTGGAAGCTGAGAGATATCTTGCATGCTGACTACATCTTGCTTTAACCACTAGAGTGTAAATATAAAAGGATATGGAGGGCATTTATCTTCTCTATTCCCACATACCGCTCCCAACCCCAAGGTGGTGAAAAGCAGGGACTCTAGAGTAGGGGGAGAATCAGGTTTGACCTTTGGTAAGTTACTTAAGTTTCCTGTCTATACAAGGGAGATCATAACAGTCCTTACGGGTAACTGGCAGGTTTAGATGGAGTACTGCCTGTTTGCACACTTAAGGACAATGTCTGGTACATAGCAAATCCTTAATAAATGTCAGCTCTTATTACTGTCAACGAAGGGTAGCAACATTAACACACTGAAGCAACATGAATTAGATTCTCTCTGTATAAGCTTCTCCAAGGCATTTCATTCTCTCCTTGGCATCAAATATGACCCTAATCTAGACTCCTAAAACTGCATCGTTAGCCAACCTCTTTCCCGAGCTGAAGACCAGGCTTTACAGCTCCTGTGACACCTGGACATGCCTGGAACCTAAAGCAAATCCAAAACCTAGACCACTACCTGGCACTGAAGAATAGCTCACTCTCTACTTAACTTCTCTGCATCTGTGAAAGACACCATCATCCTCCCAGCCATCCAGGCAGAAGGACGGAGTCATTTTTTTCACTACTTCTTTACCCTCCATTTAATCAGTTGCTAAGTCATTCATTCATACATTCACTTATTCAACAAATATTTATTAAGTCTCATCTGTAAGTCAGGTACTGTGTACAACTCTGGGTATGCAGTGATAAACAAAACATATATGGTTTCTGTTCTTAAACACAAATATATAATTCTGAACCGTAATATGTACTTGGAAGGAAATTTCAGTCAGTATGTGAAACTTTAACAGGGGACATAATTTAAATTGAGAGTCAGGGAACTCCCAGAGGAAGTGACAATTTGAACCAAGACCTGAAAGATGAAGAAGAGGTGTCTGTCAGGTGAATAATGGGGTGAAGAGCATTCTTGGCAGGGGGACCAGTATGTACAAAGGCTCTAAGACAGGAAAGGGCTAATACAGGTGAGGAACTGAAAGAAGGCCATGTGGCTAAAAGGTTGTGAACTTGCTTGAGATGAGGCTGGAGCAACAGGCAGGTGCTTACCAGCCATGTATGGAAGCCCTTGGAGGGTTCTGAGCAGTAGAGGCACAGGATCGGATCACTCTGGCTGCTCTTGGAGAATGGACTGGAGGGGGTAAGAACAGAATTAGAGACCAGTCAGGAGGCTACCTGCGTGGTTCCGATGACAGATGGTTGGTGGCTGTGGTGATGGAGAAAAGTTGATGGATTTGAGACACAATTTGGAGGTAGAATTGATTGGATTTAGTGACTGGGATGTGGGGAGTGAGATAAAGGGTGATTCTTAGGTTTCTGGCACTGAGCATCTGTGTGGATGCAAGTGCTGACAGAGTCTACCTTTCAAAAGAGCCTGCATTCCTAAGATATCTCACAGGAGATCTCTACTTTCTCCCTTCAGTGGTACCACCCTGCCTCCAAGTCAGGATAACTTCCTATCTAGGACTTCAGACCTTCTCTTTAATTTCTCTACCCCTTGCCTACTTCAAGCACTCTTCACACCATATCATCTTCCTAAGTACAACTTTAGTAACATTATTCCCCCATTCAAATATCTCCCTATCACCTAGTTAATTAAGTGCAAACTTCTTAACTTGGTTTTTAAGGCTCCACAACCTACTTTTACAGCCTAATTTTCCACCACTTCTCTACTTAAATTCTGTTTTAGTTTAGTAGTTGAACTGGCCTACTAGCTGCTCCTTGAAACTTTTACCTGTATACTCTCCTACCTCAGTGCCTTTGTTCACGCTTTTCCTTCTGTCTTACCACCCCAGTCTGTTGAAGCCTTAATTATCTAAGTTCCTAATCCATGAAATATCCTATCTTTAAAACTCATAAAGCATTGCACTTCTCTTCTGGCACTTAGATTTCTGCCTTCTATTGTGGATTTTAGTGTACTTATGCCCATTCTCCACCCCCAACAGACTTTGAGTACACAGCTCTATTACTCACTGCAGACCTTGCCCTTGCAGGGTTGAGCAGAGTACTTTGCCCACAGTAGGCATGCAATAAGCTTTTATTGAATTTATTTGGAATAATTCATGTTATTAATTAACTTAATGAGTAATGAGACCCACGTTTTTGAAGGGGAGATCTTTTCCAGTAGCATTTGCAAACATAAGGGCTCAAAGCAACCTTCGTCTTTAGTACCTGTCCATCAAACTCCTTGCAATCATGCACAACACAGACACACCCTACCACTTTAATATAGTCGTCTGGCTGTTCAAAATATTCAGCAGTCCACGTAAGCTTATCCTTGCCTTAAGACATTCCATGTTAAAAAATTATAGCCTCCTAACTCAGGATTTTTCAAACAGCGTGTTCTGACCCATTACTGCAGGGTTGTTTTATTTATTCCCACCCCCCCACCCCCTGCTGCCCGGTTGTTTGTGCTTGCTGTGTCTGTTCGTTGTGTGCTCATCTTTCTTTTTTAGGAGGCGCTGAGAACCGAACCTGGGACCTCCGATGTGGTAGGCAGGAGTTCAGTTGCTTGAGCCACATCTACTTCCCTGCAGGGGTTCTTAATCTTTTTTTTTTTTATTGAAAGATCTTTTTTTTTTTTTTTTTAACCAGGAGGTCCCAGAGATTGAACCCGGGTCCCTCCATATGGGAGACGGGTGCCCAACCATTTGAGCCACATCCATCCCCCCGAAAGATCATTGATATTGTGATTTTTCATTTTTATTTTTTATTCCCTACCTCCCAAGATGGCTCCCTCCTCTGTCTGCTTGTCTTCCTCAGGAGGCACTGAGAACTGAACCGAGACCTCCCATGTGGGAGGCAAGTGCCCAACCACCTGAGCTACTTCCTCTCCCTCTTAACCTTTTTTATTCTATGGACCCCTTTGCCAGTCAGGTGAAAACCACAGACCACTTACTAAGTCCACACTATACTGTGTATTATTTAATAAACATATCACACCCACACCAACACGTCCCTACAAAAATAATGTTTTTTTTTTATTTCAATTGAAGCTCATGGACCCTTTGTTAAGAATGTATGCTACTGGGTCATGAAATCAATTTAGTGGATAATTAACAATACTAAAAAATAGAATAGAGGGAAGCAGCTGTGGCTCAATCAGTAGGGCTCCCGTTTACCATATGGGAGGCCCCGGTTCGGTTCCTGGGGCCTCCTGGTGAAGGCAAGCCCGCCTGCACAGTGTGGTTAGCTGACCCAGCGAGCATAAGCAGCAAGGGGGGGATAAATGAATAAATAAATAAAATCTTAAAAAAAAAAAAAAAAGAATAGAAAACAGCTGAATACACTGCCTATATAGTAAGGATAAGTATTGTTTCCTGAAACTTTTGCTTCAAATACATATATACGCATATACACATATATAAATACATGTACCCTGGGTCACAATGTAAAGCATATTTCTTTTTTTTTTTTTAATGGATTTATGTTTTATTAGCATTTATCAATAAAATGGATTTGTTAAAAAAAGTTGATTAAAAGTTGGGTTAAACAGTTTTTAAAAAATTGTTTCTTTGATCCCTTAGCTTTTTTTGCATCTGTTTCCTTCCTAATTAGGAGGACATAGTACATTAAAAGTTAAAGGTATAGGGTGGTTGGGGGAAAAAATACACCAAATGCAAGATATGGACTATAGTTAGTAGTAAGATTTTGATGATATTCTTTTATAATTTGCAATAAATGTCTCACAACAATGTAAGAATGGGAGCCCTGTGTATTAGTCAGCCAAAGGGGTGCTAATGTGAAATACCAAAAATGGGTTGGTCTTTATAAAGGGTAAAGCATATTTCTTACCATAGGTCCCAGTCAAAAAAAGTTTGAAAGCTAGCGCTTTAATGCTCTGTGCTCCAACCCAAGATCAGCACACAGAAATCAAGGAAAGTAAAATGAAAAAATAGTAATGAGACTATCTGATTAAAAGTTATTCACACTTTAAAATGTGAATGTCTGATATATCTAACTCTCCCCTTGGAATATTTGTATTTAGAGAAAGGTGCTTTTAATTAAATTAATCTACAATGAATAGAAAGTGAATTAGAAGTTACTTTGGATTATAGGCCTTCTTGGTACCTTTAGCAAAGATTTCCATACCCGCCAATATCCCAGCCCTCACTTGCTCTCTCTGTCCTGTTCCCTGAGAAAGCTGAAATCAAGAACTAGGAATTCCACTTCTGAAAGGCTACTGGTTTCTAGTTTACAACACAGCAGTGGTAATGCCTATCTACAACCAGAATGCACTCCTTCTTCCTTGTACACGTCAAGGTTTTCAGTTTATGTGTATGAGAAATTTCTGCATTCTACAATTTAACCTATGCCTAGAAAATACAAACCCCCCATATCTATATGAAAGAGCTGTACCTGTCTTGGGGTAACATGAAACCCCAAGTTGATCTAAAAATGAGAAATACTATGAGTGACTGAAGGCGATAAATAGTATATGTGAGATAGGAAGGGAGATGCAGGAAATGGTCGAATGGGCCAGGGACACAGCAGTGTGGTAGATGTATTACACTGTTTATTACTTTGATAACAGGTAGTAATGAGAGAGGATGACCGAAGGTGACAGGATATGGAGAAAAGAATTCTCTAGTCAGCCGTGTACCCCATGATAGTATGTAGGGGTCCCACCAAGAGTGCACAGACAGTATTTGAGTATGCAACACATAGAAGACAAATTCCAAGTCCTAATTGCAGCCCTACCTCCATTTAACAGGCTGCCTCTTATAATTTGTTGCTACTTGTGTTACATTCTCAATTAATAGTTGAGAAATCAACAGTGAGCTTCCTAACTAATGAATGTAAACACTTTGAATTGCCAATTACAATCCCAACAAATAACTGGGTCAGAAACAAGGTTGAAAGGTTGAACTTCTGTCAAAGCTGGCATGGTGCAAAGAAGCTTAGATTGGGAGGCTGGTAAATTTGGGTTGTGTGTGGGTGACAGTGAGCAAGTCACACAACCTAAGGTCCCTTCCACCTTTAAAATCTTACAACTTTAAGGGAGGGAAAAGGTGCCCTTTATCTGGAAGAAAGGAAGATCATCTTGGTTGATATATAAGAGGCAAATACAAATATTAGTCAAGGTTGTTTAAATATGAATTAATGCCTCTCTCATTATCTAGATTGGTTAACACCCTTTGGTGATATTACGTGTCAGTGTCTCTAATGACTACTGGATAAATTTCAAACTTCTTTCTAGCATAAGGCTTTCCACATATGCTCAACTTTATCACAAACTCAAACTTTGTAGGTCCAGATCTCTAACCCTCTTGCCCAGTCCTGTTTTGTTTGTCACTTACCACCTTAAACTTTCGCTTAATTATTCCTCCCCTCTACTCTCCTCGCTAAATTCTCATAACCTTCATAAGACCTTCCAACTACTCAAGTATATACTGGATCTTGACCTTGGAATTCCTACAGGACTTGACAGGAATTCTATGAGGTAGGTATTACAGTCCTCATTTCACAGCTAAGAAAGTTGAGACCCAGAGAGGTTAGGTGGCTTGCCAGAGTCCCACAGCTTGTAAGCAGCAGCATGGCTGGGTCTGATTTGTTTGCCTTCAAAGCCCACTTTTTTTTTCTTCCAGTATCCCATGCTGCCTCCGTGGATTAACAGACCATGGAGTAAGGACGCAGTCAAAAAGCCTACAAACCTGTTATAAGGCAGCTTGTGACATAAATTCGGACACACCACATGGGCAATAAACGCTTGAAATAGCATGGACAGTGTTTAAAGGGGTTGTTAGTTCAGTTTCTCAACAATCCCCAATATTAAAATGATAGTCCAGGGTAAGTGACAGGTGGGTGGCTAAGGAAAAAAACGAAAACGAAAACAAAAACAATAAGATATACTAAGATTAGAAAAAGGCAGAAAAGAGGCAGAAGCGTAATAAATGCCGGCAATACACAAAACCCTCAGAATATGGATGTATGGAATATGGGGCTGAGGAGGCTCACAGGATAAAAATACCCAAGTTAGGGGGCCTTTGCCGACGGATAACATGGGGTGTGTGCGTTGTTGAGTAACAGACAGCAGGACACATGGACGCTGAGTACAACTCAAGACAGCGACAAATAAGGGCAGGTCGAGGGGGCACGAGGTAGAGCAGGACATGATGAGACGGTCGGGGCGCCGAATGAAGGGCCAGGAGGGTACAGCAAGGGTCGACGAGGAAGGTAAAGAGGTTCACAGGGCACAGCGCCCCGACATTCTTGCCCTCGTAGCTGGCTGGTGTGTTGCAGAATTCGCACCCGCACCCCCATAAAGCCCTCCTAGGTGGCTCCGGGACGAGGGGGAGGTCATGTTCCCATTCCTCCTCTCTTCCCCGAGGACTCCGCGAGGGGGCGGAAGGCGGCAGGAGGGTCCTTACCCAGGAAGATGGAGATGATGAGCCGCAACGCCTGTTCTGACGCGCCCAGGGCCGTCGCCAACTTGCTAAGGCTCAGGTCCTCGAAACCCGACCGCAACACCCTCACCAGCTCCACCACAGCCCCCACGTCCCCCTCAGCTGCGGACGCCATCTTAACTCTGGACGCCCCGTAGGGAGCGCCCCCAGCTCCGCGCGCCCCGAATGTGAGCAACGCGCCGTAGCTTCACCCCCAATTCCGGCCCGGGGCCCGCCCACGGCGTGCGCATTGGCTGCGGGCCCGCCCAGGGCCTCCAGGATCACACGATTATTGGCCGGCCCGGGAAGGGGGCGGGGCCTAATGGAGCAAGGTAGGAAGAGGGCGGGCCTGAACATTTGTAAGGCAAAGGTGACTCCTGCGGAGAATGAAAACGCGCCGGGCCGCGGGGAGGGCGGGGCTTGGGGTCGGAAAGCGGAGTTTCTATTGGGTCAGCCTGAAGCTGGCGGCAAGGTGATGGTACAACTCTGCTCTAACTGTTACGGGGAGGAGCCGGCGCGGGGAGCGTCCGGCAGGCTGCTCGCTGGCCTCCCATTGGCCGAGACGGCAGCAGGCGAGAGTCGGCGCGGGAGGGGCCGCCGTCACCCGACCGCGAGGTTACTCCCGGTCGCCGGCGAGCCGGGGTTACTGGGGCATGTAACGGAGAGGGCGGGAATTCCTGCTTCCGCTTTGCGAGCGCCTCCTAACGGTACCCCCGCGGCGGTTCTGCGGCCGTTAGCCACGCCGGAGGTCCTCGTGAGAGCCGAAGCCGAGCTCCCCGATTGGCTTGCTCCTGGGATTTCTTGGATCCCCTCTCCTCGTAATTTCCTATTACGCTGCCTTCGCCCGCGAGGCGATGAAATGAAGACTTGCCCACCTAATACTTATTAATTTAATTAGAAATTAAACTACTTTTGTCGCCATTTAAGTAAAACCTGTTCATGATGAAAGTTCCAATTTCTATTGGAACGTATAAAATAGAAGATAAAAGTCCTTTTTCTTCCCAACCTGCACCAATTCTCACATCCTGCAGGTAACCGCTGTTGATTACACTAAAAAAATGTGTTGGGCACGTCGCGTGTGCCAGGCACAGTGCTGGGCTCTGGGGAATATAATGGTGAGCCAAAACCCATGGAGTGGAGGAGATGCACAGACAGGTAATCGCATTCATGAATGAATAATTGCAGGCTAAGGTGAGTATTTTGAAGGAAAGGAACGATGTTCTATGAGAGCATGTGGCAAAGAGACAGGAAGAATTTCTTGTAATAAGGAATTGGTGGCGCATTCTTGTATCTGCTGCTTAACAATGACAGCTTATGCTTCTTAGCACTTTGCAAAGCATTTTTTTTTTTTTAAGATTTTATTTATTTATTCATTTATCCCCCCCTTGCTGCTTGTGCTCGCTGGGTCAGCTAACCACACCGTGCGGGCGGGCCTGCCTTCACCAGGAGGCCCCGGGAACCGAACTCTGAACCTCCCATATGGCAAATGGGAGCCCTACTGATTGAGCCACAGCTGCTTCCCTGCAAAGCATTTTTAATCCATATTACTTTGGCCGAGAAATAGGCTATTATAATGTCCTTTCACAGATACAGAGTCTTAGAGAAATTAAGGCACGTGCTAAATTCTTTTCCCAGTAAATGGCAGAGACAGAATTTTAAGCTAGTTTGTCAAATTCCCACTGTCGGGGAGCGGATGTAGCTCAGTGGTTGAGTACCTGCTTCCCATGTAGGAGGTTCCACGTTCAATCTTCGTGCCTCCTAAAAAAAAAAAAAAAAAGTAGAGGTTTCCCTCCTTATGGGGATGGGGAGTGGATGTAGCTCAAGTGGTTGAGTGACTTATTTGAATGTATGAGGTCTGGAGTTCAATCCTGATACCTCCTAAAAGCAAAACAAAGAACTCTAATTGGGGAGTGTAACCATTTGGAAGTTTGAGGTAATTATGAATTCCAAAAAAATATAATTGGATCATGCTTGTAAACTGATATGTTAATCTGGGCATGATTAAGTTATGATTAGGGTGTTGACTGGGCCACGTCAGTAGGACGTTTAGCCCCACCCCTTGGTCGGTGGAGGAATCAAATATAAAAGGCAAGGCAAAGGACGGAGCAGTTTTTATTTTATTTTTTATTTTATTTTATTTTTTTTTTTAAAGATTTTATTTATTTATTCATTTATCCCCCCCTTGCTGCTTGTGCTCGCTGGGTCAGCCAACCACGCCGTGCGGGCGGGCCCGCCCTCACCAGGAGGCCCCGGGAACCGAACCCGGGTCCTCCCATATGGTAAACGGGAGCCCTACTGATTGAGCCACAGCCGCTTCCCGGGAGCAGTTTTTAGAAGCAGTTTTGATGTTGGAATTTTGATATTAAGTTTTTTTATTTTATTTTATTTATTTATTTATTTATTTATTTTACCAGGAGGTCCCAGGGATCGAACCCAGGTCCCTCCATATGGCAGACGGACGCCCAACCATTTGAGCCACATCCGCCCCCCTTGATATTGAGTTTTGATGTTGGAGAGAAGGCCCCAGGAGAAGAGAAGCGAGCCGTTCGCCTGATAGTCTACAGCTGACCTTGTGGTGGAAACAGAGGAGCTAAACTCAGAGACAAACAAAGCCCCAGGAAGAGAGGAACCCAAGAAGCCTGAACCCTGGCAAACATGGGCAGCTGTCTTGCTCCAACACGTGGCAATGGACTTTGGTGAGGGAAGAAACTTATGCTTTATGGCCTGATAACTGTGGGCTTCTACCCCAAATAAATACCCTTTATAAAGACCAACTCATTTCTGGTATTTCACATTAGCACCCCTTTGGCTAATACAAGGAGTGAATGTAGCTCAGTGGTTGAGTTCCGGCTTCCCATGTATGAGGTCCTGGGTTCAATCCCCCATACCTCCTAAAAAAACAAAACATTCTCACTGTCTCTTTTTTTTTTGTGAAAATTTTAAAAATTATGAAATATTTCACTTATACAAAAAAACAGTAATATAATGACCTCCAGCTTAAAAAAAACAAACATCACATATATGGTTGAAGAGCTTAGTTTTTCTCTTCCCTCTGGCATTTCCCTCCTCATCTCAAGGTTAGTTACCACTTGGCTGACTTTGGTATTTGTCAACCCCATGCCTGTTTTTATACTTTACATATTTTATATATCCAGAAACAATTATATAGTGTAGTTTTTTCATGCTTTTAAGCTTTACGGTAAATGTATTACAATGAATATATCTTTTTTTTTTCTTTTTTGAATATATCATTTTGCAATGTGTGTTTGTGGCAGTTTATATTATTTATTAATTCCAAAAAGATATTATGTTTGTAAACTGGTCGGTTCCTCTGGGTATGATACCCTTTGCTGTATTAAATTCAAAGGTTACGTTTACTTGATTAAATTAAGATTAGGTTTTTGGTTCCGCCTCTTCAGTAGGGCATTGAGCTTCTGCCCCCCTTGGTTGGTGGACACTCACAGAAAGGACAGGGCAGAGGAAAGAACTTGGTTTTGAAGCTGGAGCCCCAGGGAGAGATGAGACATTTGCCTGATAGTTTACAGCTGACCTTGTGAAGAGACCAGAGTAGCTGAAAAGCCCTGGAAGACAAGCCTTATGCTAAGCCTACAGCTGAGATCCTAAGAAGCTGGGCCCAAGGAGCCTTAAGAGGGAAGAGGAGGGCTGAACCCTCATGGACGTTGCCTGCCGTCTTGCTTCAACACGTGGCAACAGACTTTGGTAAGGAAGTAACCTTGAGGTGGACTCTTTAGGGCCTTGTAACTGTAGGCTTTTACCTCCAATAAATACCCTTAATAAAAGCCAACAGATTTCCGGTACTTTGCATCTGCACCTCTTTGGCTGACTAATACAGTGGTTTTAGGTTTAACATCTTTATTGGGATCTCTCCATGTTAATGCATGTGGCTCCAATTCATTCACCTTAAGTGCCATTCCATTGTATGATTATATTACAATTATTATGGCCATGGTGAAGAATACTTGGATCATATCCATTTATTTATTTCCTCATGAAACTTCATTGCAGTGGTGAGTCTTTTTCTAGGGCTATGACTTTCAAACATTAAAAAAATTGGGATCTACTGTAAGAAACATTGCTATCCAGTATACATGCACATTCATATACAACATAACAAATGCATATACTACTCACGCAAATGTTCTCTCACTACACACTACCATTCTATGTATATGACATTCTTTGGTAGTTTTATTCTGTTTTTTTTTTTTTTGAAGATTGATTGATTGCTTTTCCCCCCTTGTTGTTTGCGCTTGCTGTCTGCTCTCTGTGTCTGTTTGTTGTGTGCTCATCTTTTTTTTGGAGGCACCACTCCCATTGGGAGGGAGACACCTAATCGCTTGAGCCACCTCCGTTCCCTGCTTGTTGTGTCTGTCATTGTGTTTTCCTCCTTGTGTCTCTTTGTTGTGGTTGTTATCTTGTTGTGTCAACTCACTGTGCTAGCACGTCGTGTCAGCTCACTGTCTTGCTGGTCTTTAGGAGGCACCAGGAACTGAACCCGGGACCTCCCATGTGGAAGGTGGGTGCCCAATTTATTGGGCCACATCTACTTCCCTTATTCTGTTTTAATTCATTTAAAAATCGCTGATCAGGACTTACTGATTTGATTTCCTCACTTTTGAGGAATTATAGGTTGTAGAGTATGTACACCTTCAAGTTTACTAGCTTTTGCCTAATTGAAGTGTTTGGCTAGATGTTATTTAAGGCTCCTAAAATCACTGATCCCCTGATATCAGTGAAATATATAAAGCATCTAGTCAGCTAGACACTGTTTGAAAATATGGAAAGTGAGTTTCTCTCTATTATGAGATTAGACAACATGTTGACCCTTCTGCACTTCTGGTGTTCTGAAAGGAGGTTGGGTATGGAGGAAGGGCTGTGTGTTATGTTGACTCAGGTGCCTCTTGGTCTTTCTTTTCAGGTGCAACAGTTAGCCACATTCTTTTCAGTCTTCCTTCTTTTCCAGTGTAGCTCCTCTTTCTCGAATTTTACTAGCTGGTGAGTGGGAAGAGAGAATATGATTAAACACATTTATTGAGGGCTTATGATATCAAGTTCTATGCTGGACCTTCAGAATACAAAGATAAATAAGAAACAGCCCCTGCCTTCAAGAAGCTGTGCACCTAGCAAGAAGAGATAGACATGAAGAGATAATTATAAAACAAAGTGGAATAACTCAACAACAAAAAGTCAAACAACCTAATTTAAAAAAGGGCAAAAGGACCTGAATAGACATTTCTCTAAGGAAGATACACAAATGGCCAATTGACCACAATGAGAAGATGCTCCACATCATTATCCATTAGGGTAATGCAAATAAAAACCACAATGAGATACCATTTCACACCCACTAGAATGGCTATTATTAAACACAGGGAAGCGGATGTGGCTCAAGCAGTTGGGTGCCCACCTGCAACATGGGAGGCCCCAGATTTGGTTCCTGGTGCCTCCTGAAGAATGAGCAAGACAGTGAGCTGATGTGAGGGGCTGGTGTGGTGAGCTGATGCAACAAGATAATGCAATGATGAGACACAACAAGCAGGGAGTGGATGTGGCTTAAGCGATTGAGTTCCTCTCTCCCACATGGGAGGTCCCAGGTTCGATTCCTGGTGCCTCCTAAAAAAAGATGAGCAGACACAGAGAGCACACAACAAACAGACACAGACAGCAGATAGCAAGCACAAACAACAATGGGGGGTGGGTGGGGAATAAATAAATTTAAAAATAAATAAAAAATAAAAACAAGAACAAAATAACAAGTGTTAGCAAGGATACAGAGAAATAGGAACTCTTCCACATTAGTGGAAAGATAAAATGGTGCAGCTGCTTTGGAAAACAGTTTAGTAGTTTCCTAGAAAGCTAAATATACAGTTATCATGACTTCGTAATCCCACATCTAGGTATATACCCCAAAGAATTGAAAACAGGTACTTGAACTGATATTTGTATATTAATGTTCAAAGCAGCGTCTGGCAGCATTATTCACAAAAGCCAAAAGGTGGAAGCAACTCAAGTGTTCCTCAAGAGATGAATGGATAAACAAAATATAGTACATACATACAGTGGAATATTATTCAGCCGTGAAAAGGAATGATGTTCTGATATATGCTACAACATGGATAGACCTTGAAGACATCATATTGAATGAAATAAGCCAGACACAAAAGGTCAGATAGTGTATGATTTCACTTATATGAAATAATAAGACTATGCAAATTCATACAGACAGATTACAAGTTACTGGAGGTGGGGATGGGGGAATGGGGAGTTATGCTTAATGGGTACAGAGTTTCTGTTTGGGATGATGAAAAAGTTTTGGTAATGGATGATGGTCATGGTAGCACAACATTGTGAATGCAATTAATACCACTGAATTGTATATTTGATAGTGGTCAAAATGGGAAATTTTATGTTGTATGTTACAACAATAAAAATTTAAAACAGGGAAGCGGCTGTGGCTCAATCAGTAGGGCTCCCGTTTACCATATGGGAGGCCCTGGGTTCGGTTCCCGGGGCCTCCTGGTGAAGGCAAGCCCACCCGCACGGCGTGGTTAGCTGACCCAGCGAGCACAAGCAGCAAGGGGGGGATAAATGAATAAATAAATAAATCTTAAAAAAAAAAAAAAAAAAAAAAAAAATTTAAAACAAAAAAGTGGAAGTATATTGAAATAAGCAAAATGTAGTAATGAAAGCACTCTTCTTTTACCACTGCTTCTCCTTGCTCTTTCCTTCCTTCATCTCCTTTTCTTTCTTTTTCTAAAAATTTATATATTTGTTATTTTTCTTTTGTTGTTGTTGTAGTAAGTCAATGCATTTTTTTTTTAAGGAGGTACTGGGGATTGAACCTGGGACCTTGGATATGGGAAGCAGGCACTCAACCACTGAGCTATACCTGCTCCCCTCCATTGGCTTTTTGAGGTCTATTATCTGTAGTGCTTCCCATCCTAGAAAACCTTCCTTTGCCCCTCTTATGCTCTCAAGTTACTGCCCTCTCATTTCCCTCCTTGCCATACTTTTGGAAAAAAAGAGTAAATCTCTTCTTTCTCACAATGGCAGAGATGGCCAGAGCTCACTCAATATTCATGAGTGCCCTTCCCACTTCTGTCCCTACCTCTAACCTCCCTTTCCCATAAAATCTCCCTTAGCATTCTGATCATGGAAATGGATTTGAGCCTTGTCTCCTCTCTCCATGCCAGTTGACCTCACATTAAAGCTCTTTTCTCAAAATCCTGATGCCATAGTATTGGCCTCTGTGTGAGCCCTTGCTCAGTAACATTCCTATGGGATATACTCCTGAAGCTCAAGGTGGGAGGTCCCCCACTCTCCAGTCTTTGGAGATAACAGGACTCTGGCGGCTTCTGGACTGGAAGAGTGGACATCCAACCCGGAGGGTCAAGAATTCCACCAGGCAGCAATTTAGTCCACACCTGGATAATCATGAGAGAAAGCAGGGTTACTGACACCAGTTGGAAAGATGGGAGATAGGGGTGTCTCAAATTTGCTTTTCCCCAAACCATGGTGAGTAGAAGTCTCCATGAATTCAAACAGGAGAACAGAGTGGTTACCATCGCAAAGGTGAGCAAGTACACCCAAGGGTAAGGCCAGTCCTGAAATAACCATAAGCAAAGGCAAACTCAGTAACCATCACAATAGTAGGCCCAGGGGAGAAGCTAGCCTAAAAATAACCATAATCAAAGGTAGGTTCAGTTTAGAATTACCATTACTATAGCAAGCACACACAAGGGTGATGTTAGACCTGAAGTAACCAAAAAGAAAGGTAAATTAGTCTAAGATTACCACCACAATATTAGGTCTAGGCTAAATCCACCCAGTTATAGCAATTTCAGTTATACTGTTTTATAATACAAAGGCATCTATATAATGATCTTAACTCTTAGTTACAGTTTCTAGTACGTTTTTACTTCAAAACAAATTGGGCACTTCCATTTATTAACTAAGCAACTAAGACTTTTATTGGTAACATTAATGTTGTGAAGTTTTCCTGCTTTTCTAGCATTTGAACTAATTCCATGTGATTTATACATCAAATCCAACTGCAAGATAGCATTGGAATTTAAAGACTATTTTCAGGTTACCTTTCACTGTTATCTAGTTTGTAACAGGTGAACCCCAAATCTGATTTCCTAGGCAGGAGCAGCCTGACAAAGTTAAAGTGAGCATAGATTAGGACAGAAGAGAGAATTTTACACACTTAGCATAGGGAAAGACCTGAAGGAAGCCATTCTCCAGGGACTCTTTTTTTTTTTTTTTTTTAAAGATTTTATTTATTTATTCATTTATCCCCCCCTTGCTGCTTGTGCTCGCTGGGTCAGCCAACCACGCCGCGCAGGCGGGCCTGCCCTCACCAGGAGGCCCCGGGAACCGAACCCGGGGCCCCCCACATGGTAAACGGGAGCCCCACTGATTGAGCCACAGCCGCTTCCCTCCAGGGACTCTTTAATCTTCATTGATGGCTGATGAGGAGGTTCCTCTTCTACAGGGGAGAGGTTTAGTAAACAAGGGGCCCAGACCTTGAGTCCCCATTCACTCCCCTTATTAGGCACAACCAAGGCCACAGGGTCCAGAGTGCAGGGCCAGAGTAACTGGCTCCCATGTTAATTAAGAAATTAAGACTTTTATTTTTTTATTTTTATTTTATTTTATTTTTTTTAACATTTGTGAATTTTAGTTTAATGAAACATTTTTTATTACAAGAT
>JAKSZT010054552.1:18934210-18969522 GCA_026826555.1 Tolypeutes matacus
GATCTTATTCTTTGCAGCATCGAGCATCTCAAACGAGATAGTCTCTGGGATTTCATCTTCTTTTTTGAAGCGACCTGACCATATCAAGATCTTCCTCTCCCAAACAGTAGGTTTGTGTAATGGCACTCTGTGGCTGTAAGAATGAGATGGAGCTTTTGGACTTTCCTGTGGTTTGGTGCAAAATCCACTTATTCTCTTCAAATCAGTGTTTCTGGTAAGCCTTAGAGATGAGGAAGCATCTCTTTGACATAACCTAAAACAACTTCCCACCGCCAGGCGCAGGCCGCGGAGGTTCCCCATGACCGCCTTTCTCCGCCGACTTGCACAGACGCCTAGCTTATTTATTTTTTATTTTTATTTTTTAGTGAGTCAAGTTAAACTTTATTTGTGCTTCAAGACACAGCTACAACTTTGTAGGTAATCCACTCCGTCAAAGGTTCTTCCAGGCAGAACATCTGTTCCCCCTTCGACTTTCCCCAGCAGAGAACAGGCATGTCAATCTCAAGAAATTAAGACTCTTATCTGCCAAGGCAAGGGTCACCCGAGGGCTGACCCGTGGCTTTAGGCCCCTTCCGTCCTCCCCTGGGGCAAGGCCCCAGCAAGTGGGTGGTGAGGCAGCTTGGGGCCAGGTTCCTGCTGACCCCCGTGGCGCCTGCACTCAGGTGGTCCTGAGGTGACAGTGGCTGAAATGGCAGCAGCTAAAAGGTGAGCCTATCCCGGACCCTGCACCTGCCGCTCCTCACCTTCTCCATCCTGATGGCATGGCCTTGATTGTGGAAAAGTGAGAAGGCTGTTTCTAAAAGGGAGTTGATAGAACTTTGGGGGCCCAGGGAAAGTTTCTGCAGCTTTCTATGGATTTCTGAGGCAGACTCGCTAATAAAGTGAGTCCCTAGGAGGATCTGTCCTTCCCTAGAGCCAGGAAACACCAGAGGGTATTTTTATTGCCTCTGCCAGCTTTCTTTGAAATAAGGCTGGTTTTTTAGGTTCTGCCTCAGTAATTTCCCTGAGATTCTTAAAACTGACTGCTTTGGTAGTGCATTTCCTCATCCCTTTAAGGAGACATGACCATGTGGTCTTTGGCACTCAGATCTGCCTGTCCCCTTCTTCCCTCTTACACAGGTTTAACTGGAGCTCAGGGTCTGTATTAGTCAGCCAAAGGGGTGCTAATGCAATATACCAGAGATTGGTTGGTTTTTATAAAGGGTGTTTATTTGGGGTAGAAGTCCACAGTTATCAGGCCATAAAGCATAAGTTTCTTCTCTCACCAAAGTCCATTGCCACGTGTTGGAGCAAGACAGCTGCCGACGTTTGCCACGGTTCAGGTTTCTTGGGTTCCGCTCTTCCCGGAGCTGCATTTCTCTCCGAGCTTAGCTCCTTTTTCCTCCACAAGGTCAGCTGTAGACTATTAGGTGTCTAGGCTTTGCTTCTCTCCACAAGGCTAGCTGTGAACTCTCAGGTGAATGGCTTGTCTCTATCCCGGGGCCTTCTCTCCAACATCAAAACTTCAAAACTGCTACTCAAAAAATTTATACGTATCCATTACATTTAATTGAGAAATGTATATATTTATTCATCTGTGTTTACTTTTTAGTTTTTAAATGTTTGTATTTTCAATTATTAAATGTACAAAATTAAAAAAAAAATCATCCAGAAATAGCTAGAAAAATATGAATAAGCAGTGAGAAGAATGTATACTAATATATTGACCAATATAGTAAGTAATAATGTGGTAATAAATAATATATTAATAACTTATTATATTAACAAAATTAATATACTCATTAAAGCCAATGTAGGGACTTGTTTAAGAATAGATCATTTGATCAAATAAGTAGAGGTAGCCCTGGAAGAGATCAAAACATATATAAAATGTGCAATATGATAAATACAGCATTTCACATCAGTAGGAAAAGGAAGAGCCATTCCACATTGGGCAACCCACAGTTTACTTAAAAATAACAATAATAAAGAGAAAACGAAAAAGGAGACATTAAATTATTACTTAAATACATAAAACAAAATAAATGAGAGATGGACAAAATCACTGTAATGTTAAAACAAAAGGGAAAAAAAAGACAACCAAAAAGTAATGATAGAAACTCTAAGTAAGCAAATTTGGTATAGATAAGGAAGCCCTTTCTTAGCAAACTCAAAAAGAAAAAAATAAGGAGTATATTAATAGATTTGATTAACTTAAATATTTTAAATGAAATGTTTATATCAAAAACACTATAAACTAAACTGAAAGGCCAATTGCAATCTGTGAAAAAAACACCTGTAATCTATGTAAAAGAAATAAGATATTTAGATTTGTTTAATGTTTGTTTATACTATTTCTATTTATGTAACAAATTGAATATTTAAAAGATTTAGAGTTCCTACAAATGAATGAACATCTATGGGACCCAGAAAAGCAGCCATACTTATGGTTATGGTTTATTACAGTGAAATGATACAGATTAAAATCAGCAAAGGGAAAGGCCCATGGGGTGAGGACCAGGAGAAACCAGAGTATTCCCTCCCCATCAAGTCCAGACACCCTTCGTCTCAGAGCAAAAAATATGCATTCACCATAAATCACCTAGTCAGGATACACCTACTGAGGACAGTCTTGCCCAAGGCCTCAGGCACATATAACACTCTTATCAGGGAATATATTCCAAGGTCTCAGAGCTATTCTCCCTGGAGCCTGCCAGATGCCAGTACTGAAGACAGGTCTTCCTTGGAAAGCTGTAGCCACGCTGAGTCAACCCTTTCCTACCCAAGCATGAACTAGCTGTCGCAGAAAAAATATTCCAAATAGCCAATAAACATACAAAACATATCGTAAGCAACTAAAAAACAAAAACTATCTTGAAATATGTCTTGACCCATTAAATTGGAAATGAATAAAAGAATTATTGTTGGGAAAAAAAACCCCCAAAAAAACTGCTGCAACTCTGTTCTTTGTGATGCCTTTTATATTTGATTCCCCACCCACCAAGAGGTGGGGCTCAACACCCTACTGACCTGGCCCAGTCAATGCCCTAATCATAACTGTTCCAGATGAACAGATCAGTTTACAAGCATGATCCAATATATATTTTTAGAATTCATAATTACATCAAATTGCCCAACGGCTACAGGGTCCCATACAGAGGCCACTCCTGGCCATCCTGCCACCACGTGGAGTGGCAGGAAAAGATTAGCTTCTTCCCTTTCAGATAGGTTGTCCTGATTCCTGAGAAGAGACCCCAACGGGGAGTCTGCTGGAATGATAGAGAAGCCGCGTCCATTGTTCTAGGGAGAAATGAAAATAGTCTGTCAGCTGATCTGGTGTCTCAGATCCTGGCCTGACTGAACTTTTAGCCTCGAAACTGAAGCACCCAAGCCACTTACATCTTGGGGGACATTTGGAGTTGCTGCTCTAGTCCTCAGCATCCCGAAAATCCCAGAGGCCGTGCGCCCGGGCGTCCCCAGGGCAAACTAGGACTTGGGAGACATCCGGACCCAGGTTCAGGCCCAAAGCTGCCAAGATGAAAAACTATGTTTTTCCCTGGAAGAGGGGCTGACTTGAAACCTTTCTCTTGCCCTGTTCTTGGAGACGTCTTAGAAAGGTTGGCTGTGAGAGAAGCCGCTGCCAGGGACAAGTTCTGCAGTTAAAACCAGACATTAAGAGGTACATTAAAAAGCCAAAGGCTGATTGTTCTGCAGCTTACAGGCAAACAGGCTCGGGGCCCTGGAGGTAATGGATTAACAGGAACCTTAGGGCTCCCTAGGGGCTGAGTAAGGAACAAAGCTCTGGGCTCTGCCCAGAGTGAGAGTCTTGGGAGACCTGCTAATAAAAGAAAAGAGGGCACAGACAGGCTTTAATTAAAAAAGTCTAGACTCACCAGTCTTTGGCAGGGGTCTGGAACGTTCCTTGCCTCTTTGTCTCCTGGCCTGGCTCGCCACAGGGTAGGCAATAATTTATTAAGAAACAAGAAAAGAGGTAAATACACAACCCGAGACATGGATCGCAGCGTGCTGCACATGGGGCTCCGGGTTAGGCCTTTTAAAACCTTTCCTCTGGGAAGCGGCTGTGGCTCAATCAGTAGGGCTCCCGTTTACCATATGGGAGGCCCCGGGTTCGGTTCCCGGGGCCTCCTGGTGAAGGCAAGCCCGTCCGCATGGCTTGGTTGGCTGACCCCGCGAACACAAGGAACAAAGGGGGAAATAAATAAAAAATTAAAATCTTAAAAAAAAAAAAAAAAAAAAATAAATAAATAAAACCTTTCCTCCTCCCCCTTCCTCCCCTTCCTAATGTTGGGGAGGGGCCCCAGCTGTTTGCTGTTCTGATCAGTTGCCTTACAAGCCCCTCCTGTTCGCTCTCAGGGGCCCAATGAGGAGGCCTGTTTGGGGTTATCCAGGGCTTCTCTTTGACCCCAGTAAGAGTTCCAAATGGGACCTCATGGTCAGGGTCTAGGTGGGGTCTTTGCAACTTTGTTCTTAGGAGCAAGCTTCCCCTCAGGGGGTTTCCACGTGGGGTTGCAGCCATCTTCCTTCATTCCCTATACTAACCTGCTTCAATACCACACTATTATTAACACCTTGCATTAGTGTGGTGGATTTTTTAGAATTGATGGAAGAACATTTCAATAATTGTCGTGTTAACTAGTACAATAGAATTCACTGTGTTGTACAGTCCTATCCCATCACTCTTTTTTTTTTCTAAATTAATTTATTTACTTTATCCATTTTAAACCCCCCCTTCCCCATTTGCTGTTTTGTGTCCATTCGCTGGGCAATTCTCTGTGTCTGTTTCCTGCCATCTCTTCTCATCCTCCTCCTCCAGTCTTCACCAGGATTCGATCCTGGAGACCTCCGATGTAGGAGAGAGGTATTCTGCCGCCTGCGGCACCTCAGCTCCTGGCTTCTGGAGCTTTCTGAGCATCTCGTCTGGTCTCTCCCCTGTTACGTCATCATCCTGCTGCATGGCTCTCGGGGCCCGACGGCTCAGCGGCACACAGAGCCTGGCAGCCCATACGCCTTATCTCTCTCTATTTTTTATTCTACCGGGAGGTCCCGGGGATCGAACCCAGGTCCCTCCATATGGCAGACGGACGCCCAACCATTTGAGCCACATCCGCCCCCATATCCCATCACTCTTTATCCCCATTAGAATTTGGCAGTCATTTTCAACATTTATGAAACCACTCCTCAAAGGCCACCAATTACTCCTTAATAGTTAAATTCACTGTCCCTTCTCAACATAAATTTCTTAATTTCCAAGAGCCCCTAATAGTGTCTATATTAGTCAGGGTTCTCTCAGGAAACAGAATCAGCAGGAGATAGCTGTCAATAATATGAAATTTTAAAAGAGTCTCTCACGCGACCCTGGGGATGCACAAGTCCAAGTTCTGCAGGCAGGCTGCAAACCAGGGGCTCCGATGAAAGTCCGATGAAAGGTCGTTGATGAGTTTCTGGGAGAAGTTGCCTGTCCAACGACGAGCTGGGAAATTCTCTCTGAATGTTGAAATCACTTCCACTTTTAAGTCATTCAACTGATTGGATAAAAGCACCACCCATTGATAGTGTAATCTCCCTGATTGATGCAGATGTAATCAGCCATCCACGCAGTAAACTCACTGGTGATTGAAGTCCATAAATGCTCTTGTATTACAATTAGCCCAGTGCTTGCTGGAACAAACACCTGGACACAATTACCTGGCCGAGTTGACACATTAGCCTAACCATCACAGCGTCTTTTTCATAGCATTCTTGTTTTATGGATGCAATATCTTATTTCTGCCTTCTAAGAACATTAATTAGGGATTTGGGGGGATGTTTTCTTTTATTCCTTGCATTTTCCTTTTTAATTCTGGATTTCTGCTTTCTTTTGTTTTGTCTTTTTTATGATGGAAACTATCCTTTCATATGCACACTGGGCACTAAGTAGTTCATTGGGAACCCAGTGTGTAGCATGAGTACTTGTTGACTGGTGAGTTTCACTGAAGGTGATTGGGCCAGGAACTCCCCTTTTGGTTGAGAAACTTCCAAATGTCAGTATGCTGAGGTTTTATTCTTTAGGATCATTCAGTTTCATCAGATAGGAATCTGCCAGTCTCCTGCCAGGAAACTATATGCCCCTGATTTTAGCTCTCCACCTTTCCCTTATTCCTTGTTCTATCTGATGTCCATGAGTCTAGAGTTTCTCACATTCATTTACTCTAGAGAATATAACATCAATTACCTGCCTGCTTGTGTGTGTGGGGAGGGAGTAGGGTATTCACCTAGCTCTGCTAGGCTGGGGGTGGGGACTTGAGGGTCCAACTCATTGAATCCAGGCTTACAGACCAGTCCTCTCATTTCCAACTCCTCACCCGGCTTCCGCTCCTCTGCTCTATCAACACTTCTCATCTCCTTTCCATTTTCCAAAAATGCGTTGAAATATTTCATCTGTTAGCATCTCTTCTTCCATTCACCTTGTCCCTGTAGATTTATATACTTTCTCCTCCTTATTATTTCAGTGGGATCTTAGGCACAAGAGGCAAGCCAATCTGCCATATTTATTAGAAGTCTCCTTTGTTATAAAAATATTATTCTAAGTGGTATACTTTAAAAAATACTTTCAGGTGATTATTTCTTCTTATAGTTACTTTTATATCTTTAAACAAAACACTTGGGAAGCGGATGTGGCTCAAGTGATTGGGCTCCTGTTTACCATATGGGAGGCCCCGGGTTCGATTCCCAGGGCCTCCTGGTGAAGGCAAGCCAGCCCGTGTGGCGCAGTGAGCTGATGGCCCGTGCAGCCTGGTGAGCTGGTGCAGCAAGATGACGCAACAAAGGGAAACAAGCAGACATGAAAAACACACAGCAAAATGGATACAGCGAGCACAAGCAGCAAGGGGGGCATAAATAAATAAATAAAATAAATCTTTAAAAAAACAAACAAAAAAACATTAAAAAAAAACCCAACAAAACTTGATCATCCCTGATCTGTTAATGTTACACCAGTAATAACTGACATGAAGATGTGGAAATTAGCTCCTTTAAACTTCCTCCTGTCTCTTACCACCACCACCAATTATTTCAAAGGTATATTATAATAATTGTTATGTTTTATATTAATAGACTTTATTTCTTAGAAAAATTTTAAGTTTATAGAAAAATTGCACAGAAAGTACAGAGAGTTCCCATCCACCTCCCTTCCTCTTACCCCACAGTTGCTCCTATTCTTAACATCTTGTGTTAGTGTGGTACATTTGTTACAATTAATGAACCAATATTGATACACTGTAATTAACAAAACCATAGTTTACATTAAGGTTAACTCTTTGTATGTGCAGTGCCTTTTTTTTAGGAGGTACTGGGGATTGAACCCAGGACCTTGTATATGGAAAGCAGGTGTTCAACCATTGAGCTACACCCACTCCCCTATGAGGACTGGTTTTTTTCATTTGTTTGTTTGTTTGGTTTTTCTTTTAGGCAGTACTGGGGATCAAACCCAGGACCCCGTACATGCAACCACTTGAGCTATATCTACTCCCCTGTTCCTTGGGTTTTGACAAATGTATAACGTCATGTGTCCATTATTACAATATCACACAGAATAATTTCACTACCATAATAACACAGCATACCTATTAGAATGGCTAAAATCCAAAATGCTGACACCAAATGCTGGTGAGGATGTGGAACAGCAGCAACTCTCACTCATTGCTGGTGAGAATGCAAAATGCAAAATTGCAGCCACTTTGGAATGCAAACAACAGTCTTTGCAAACTGGTTCTGTGTTGGCTGGTGCTCTCCTTCAGACTTTAGCTCTCCTATCAAGAACATCAGCCTAAGGCAAAAGTGTGGGGTCATTTCTATCTTTTCTGAGGCTGTGTCTTGTCAAAGGTTGCACTCATGGTTTTAGGAATCCCCAAATTTACAGGAATCCAAATATGCCCTCTACTCCCTATGAAATAGATTTTACCCCATCCTACATGCTCTATTTTTGTCCTAAAGTTAGTAATCTGTTGCCCCGGTCTGCTTTGCTTTAATTGTTTCTTATAGTGCTTTGGTTGTGTGCAAGCTGCTTCTGCCTTCAGGACAAGTTGTGGGAGGGGGAGCTAGAAATGAGTGGCCTGGTTCAGTCCTTCAGTCTGCCACCTGATAGAGGCACCCTAGAATGCACATCGTAGTTACTCTGCTCCCTCAGAACAGGGCCAGGGACCCACAGTGAAAGCACAGGCGGGCTCCACACTTTGACAGGAAAGGGATGGGGGAGGGTCAGCCAGGGCACCATGAGTTTCTCCTACCAGTTTTTATTTTTTATTTTTTATTTTATTTTATTTTTTTTTTCTCCTACCAGTTTTTAAACTTTTTTTTTTTTTTTTTTTTTTTTTTAGGTACCGGGGCCAGGGATTGAACCCTGGACCTCATTTGTGGGAAGCCAGTGCTCAACCACCAAACCACATTGGCTCCCTTTTTTTTTGCTTGTTGTTTGTTTTTTAGGAGGCACTGGGGACCGAACCTGTGACGTCCCATGTGGGAAGCAGGTGCTCATCCACTTGAGCCACATCCACTCTCCTGTGTTTTCTTTATTCTGCACTCACCCAGTTACTGCATCCCTTTAACTGTTTTCTAGAGTTCTGAGGAAGATGGCTCTACCATTTTTTTTGGTAATTGTACTATTTTAAATGTTTAAATTTTATTTTAAAAGAAGCTTTAGATTACATAAATGATAAATAAAATATAGGGATATTCCCATATAACCCCCCCACACATACACACTTTTCCCCATTGATGACATCTTTCATTAGTGTGGTACATTTGTTACAATTGATAAACACATATTAAGCATTGCTACTAACCATGGTCAACAGTTTACATTATAGTTTACACTTTGTACTGCACATTTCTTTTTTCTTTTCTTTTTTTTTTCAGGTTAGTAAAAAGAATTTATTGGGAAATGGATCAAAAGAAAAGAGCTTGCTGAGAAATGAGAGAGAAGGTTGGAAATATGCACTGAAATTTGGTGCAGGCTCCTCTAGGCAGAGAGAGCCCCACCCCCATTGTTTGTGCTCGCTGTCTGCTCTTTTTATTGTGTGCTCTTTGTGCCCCCTCATCTTTTTAGGAGGCAACAGGAACCAAACCCAGGACCTCCCATGTGAGAGGGAGGCACCCAATCGCTTGAGCCATATCTGCTTCCTGCTTGTTGAGTTTCTTGTTGTATCTCCTCATTAGGTCTCCTTGTTGCACCATCTCATTGCATCAGCTTGTTGCGTCAGCTCGCTGTCTTGCTCATCTTCTTTAGGAAGAACCAGGAACTGAACCCAGAACATCCCATTTGGTAGGCTTGAGCCATATCTGCTTCCCTGCACCGCACATTTTTATAGGTTTTGACAAAATGTATAATGGCTTATATCCATCATTGCAATGTCATTCAGAACAATTCCAATGTTCCAAAAATGCACCGCATAACACCCATTCTTCCCTCTCCCTCCCCTCAGAACCTCTGGTGACCACTACACTTTTATCAATGTTACAAGATTTTCCATTACTAGAATAATAATGTCTACTTATTCCACAGTTGCATTCCCCCCGTATGTTTGTTCATTCCTCAATCATTGACGATTTTAGGATGGTGATGCCCACTTTGTTTCTGATTGAGAGGGGGCTTAGATCCCATGGGGCAGATGGAAGGAACTGTCTTGCTTGCAGTTATAGATACTCTCTGTTTTTTGAGATGGGGATTGTCCATCATCATTCTTTTGTTGGTTGTCCTAGTTGAGTCTGATTAACTGGAGAATAGGTGTTGCAACACTGCTGAGATTCAGGGTTCAAACGGCATATGAACAGACTGAACATTTAAGACTCTGGTACATATATTTAAGAAGTATAGTGCTTAATATAGGTTCAAATAAAAGGGGCAGAAGAGCTATGTATAGGGAAATTATACATGAGTCTAACTCTGTTACATTGGGGAACATATAAGGCCCACTGACAGGGTGCTGAGTTCCTGAGATTATCTGCCCTGCCTATAGTGTCTAGATGTCTCTAGAGCTCTCAGGAGCACCCCTGCTTGAGGCACAGTTTACTGTGGCAGTCAGCGAGATCCTCCTGAGACGAGCATAAGTGTAACCTCTGGAATGACCTCCCAACTCACTTTGAAATCTCTTAGCCATAAAAATGCATTTGTATTTAGTATTTCCCCCTTTTGGTCAAGGTCTTTTTCCAAATGCATTGCTAGTTGTCTGCCAGTTTTTAAAGATTCTGTAGGGGAAAGGCCACTTTCCTTTTTTTTTTTTTTTTGGAGGAGGTACATGGGATTGAACCCAGGACCTCGTACCCGGGAAGCAGGAGTCTCAACCACTTGAGCTGTATCTACTCCCCTTCCTTTACTTTTGAAGGACAATTTCACTGGATACAAAATTCTAGGCTGTTTTTTTTTTTCCTTTCAACATTTTAAATATTTCACTCCCCTTTCTTTTTGCTTGCATGGTTCTGAAAAGAAGTCTGATATAATTCTTATCCCTGTTTTTCTATAACTAAGGTGTCCCCCTCTGTTAACCAGCTTCTTTCAAGATTTTCTTTTCATCTTTGGTTTTCTGAAGTTTGAATATGATATACTTATTAATAGGTTATTATTATTATTATTATTTGGTATTTATCTTGCTTGGTGTTTTCTGAGCTTTCTCGATATGTTGGTTGGTGTTCTTTAATTTTGGAAAATTATTAACCTTTATTACTTCAAATATTTCTTCTGCTTCTTTCTTCCTTTCTCTTCCTTCTGGAATTCCCATTGCGTGTATTTTGTATCTTTTGTAATTGTCCCACAGTACTTGAATATTCTGTTCTATTATTTTCATTCTTATTTCTCTGCCTCAATTTGGGAAATTTATATTGACATATCACCAAGTTCACTGATGCTTTCCTCATCTGTGGCCAGTCTACTATGAGCTTATCAAAGGCATTCTTCATTTCTGTTAGTTTTGATTTCTAGTATTTCCTTTTGATTCTTCCTTAGAGTTTCCATCTCTCTGCTTACCCTACCTATCTCTTCATGAATTTTGTATACTTTTTCCATTAGAGCCCTTAGCATATTAATCATAGCTATTTTAAATTCCTGGTGTGATCATTCTAACATCTGAATCATATCTGAGTCTGATTCCGATGCTTGCTTTGTCTCTTCAGGCTGTGTTTTTTCTTGCCTGTTATCACGACTTTTAATTTTTTTGTTGAAAGCTGGACACAATGTATCTGATAATAGAAACTGTGGTAATCAGGCTCTAAGTGTGAGGTTTTATTTAAAACCGGCTAGGAGTGGTTATAGGATTGTTTGCTGTAGCTTTAGGGGTCAGAGATGTCAGTTTCCTCTAGTTTCTTTTTTCTTTTTGTTTTTTTTCCCCTCTCTCTTGTTGTCTTTGGGTTTTCCTAAAAGTCTTTCTTAAATAGAGTCTATGTCTTGTAGCTCTATCAGTTGTAGTTGTAATCCTCTGTTACTATGCTGGAGCTCTGTTGATGTGGATGTAAACTATTGGGGAGGGGAAACATTCTATAATATTATGGCTACATCTCAGCATTTTTTTTTTAGTGTTTTTGAGTTCCTGGCTTTGACCTTCATAAGCATTTCTTAGGGTTTTTTTTTTTTTTTCATATATAGTCTTTATCATTTTCAGAAAGTTTCCTTCCACTTTTTTTTTTTTTTTTTTTTTAAAGATGCTTAGATTACATAAATGTTACACAAAAATTACAGGGATTCTCATGTTCCCCACCTCCCACACCTCCCATAACATCCCACATAAATATCTTTCATTAGTGTGGCTCATCACTTGCAATGGATGTACACATCCTGGGGCTTTGCCACTAAGCATGGACCATAGTTCCCATTGTAGACCACACTCTTTCCCACACAGATCTGCATGTTATATGCTGATGTAAAATAGCCTATATCTGTCATTGTAATGTCACTCAGGATAATTCCCAAGTCCTGAAAAATCACCTGTATTACAACTGCTTTTCCCTTCCCTGCCTTAAAAGTGTCCAGTGGCCACTGGCTCCACCTCACTGTTGTAATTTCTTCCATTGCTTGAATCACAATATGTCTACAAGAGAATACCAATAAGTCCACTCTAGTCCATAGCTCTTCCCCCAATCCTGAGGAGTTTGGGATGGTGATGTCCACTCCACCTCCAAGTGAGAGGGGGCTTATATCTCATGGATACGGTGGATGGGATTATCCTGCCTGTAGCTGCAGGCTCTCTCCATCCCTGGGATGGCCGTTGTCCATCATCGTCTCCTCACCAGGTGACTTGGGCGAGTCCTTTGAGCTGTAGAGTAGGAGTTGCAGCTCCACCGAGATTCCAGGCACAGTTGACACATGGGCAGGCCAGAGGCTCCAGTCTCTGGAAGTGCACCTACAAACTCCAGCATCACATATAGGTTTGAATAGAAGGGACTGATGGACCATGTGCAGGGAGGACTTATTTGAGTCCATCTCTGCTACTCTCAGGAGCACAGATTCTCAGGAGCATCAGATGCCCACTGATAAGGCATCAATCTCTGGAGCTTTCCCCCTTATATAGGAACTGGGTGTCTCCAGAGCCCTCAGGAGCCTCTCTGTGTGGGGTGATATCCACTTTGGTGTTCTATGAGATCCTACTGAGGTGTGCATAAGCGTTACCTCTGGGATGACCTCCCAACTCTCTTTGAAGTCTCTTAGCCACATGAACTCATTTGTCTTTACCTTTTCCCCCTTTTATTCAAGGTCTTTTTCCAGTCGTGTTGCCAGTTGGCACTTGGTATTAATCCCTTGTTGCCAGGGAGGCTCATCCCCGGGAGTCATGTCCCATGCTGGGGGAAGGTAATGCACTCATATGCTGAGTTTGGCTTAGAGAGAGGCCACATTTGAGCAACAAGGAGGCTCTCAGGTGGCAACCTTTAGGCACCCCATAACAGTAGGCTAAATTTCAATTACAAGAGCAAAGACTCATAAGGCTAGTCATCAATAACAAGAACCTGTCAGTGGACCATCCTCCCTTGCCAGACACTGTCCCTGCACTCGGGGGACTGTTGCTACTCACATACTGGAGAATGTGGCAGAGCTCTCCAGGCTGGGAATTCAGTATTCCCTCATTTATTGAGTGATTGTCTGCCCACTGTGACCATGCCCTACCACTTGATGATTTTTTAAATATATCTTTCATGTATATCCAGGTGAACTTCCTCCCATGAAACCCCCATCCCAGACACCCCCCACCAATGATCCTCTCCTGACCCCTCTGTAACCCTTCTGTGACCCAAACCTTCCTTAAAGATGAAGCCCATATAATAGCCAAATACAATTAATAGGAAAATGAAATAATAATGATAAGTTTAAATGTAAGAGATAAGATACATGGAAACTTAAAAAAAAAAAAAAACACTAGAAATAAAATAAAATTAAAGGATTGGGATATTCAGAAAATGGGAAAAAAACAAAAAAAAATTTTTAAAAACATTTTTCCTTTTATCACTGCATTATGTGGTGTCCAGTCTGTACTGTGGCACCTTCCCCCTCTCACTCCCCAGTGTCTCCCGAATTTTCATTTAATTTTCAAAGAAGTTTTAGGTCACAGCAAAGTCACACATAGAATACTAGAGACTCATATGCCCAACCTCATTCCCCTTTCCTCACCCCATATTAAAACCTTTTTTATGTGGATGGTAGCATTGTTATAACTGTTATACAGATAGTGAAACATAGCTACTAAACATTGTCAATGGTTTACAGTATAGTTTACATTTTAGACAGTACAGTTTAATAATTTTGATGATATTTACCATGTCCTGTGTCCATTACTGTAAGGTAATGAAAAACATTTCCCATGACCACTAAATACCCTATTTGATCTTTTCTGTTCCTTCCTCTCCATTCCCCTGGGGCACATGACACTCCCCTGTCTTGACTCATTGGATGACAAGATTCATAGTTACATGCAACAAGAGGTCTTGACATGCTGATTATCCTCTCCTATTAGGATCCACCCTTGTGCCTAAGAGACACCCACCTGTTTCTGGGTGACTCAGTCTTCCCAAAGATGGGGGTCCCTCTCCTTCCCACTCACCGTGTGGGTCTCCACTCCCCGACACCACATATTATGACAGGATGAACACTGACACATTCCCCAGAAGCCTACTCCAGATGCACCCCTTCTGGAATGCCCCCCAAACCTACACCCCAAAACAGTGACACTACCCTTGTCATACTGCCATAAGAGCATTCCCACTCCTGCACTTTCAACATCAAACCCACAAATCCCATGTTCACCTAGTCCCCCTCCCATCTCTCCCCCCAGTATTCTGGGTATTCTAATTTGCCCTTCCTAATCTAGCCACCTGTCAACCCTGCACCACCAAACCCAGTAATATCACTACCCACCTGTCCTATCCTTCAGTAAGCAACTATACTCTATCACTTTACCATAGATTATGTCCATATGGTTGATGGCTCACAACCTTCTCTTCTCTTTCTCTCCCTTGTTAACCTATCTTTCAGACAATGGTTCTCAGAGACTGCTCACTTTCCTCAAATCAAATCAGTGAGGTCATATACTGTTCATCCTTCAATGCCTGGCTTGCTTCACTCAACATAAGGTCTTCAAGATTCATCCATGTTATTTTGTGTGTTAGCACTTTATTCCTTCTTACAGCTGAGTAATATTCCGTTGTATGTATGTACCACATTTTGCTTATCCATTCATCTGTTGATGGGCACTGGGGCTGATTCCAACTTTTGGCAATTGTGAACAATCTTAGGTTTTTTATTTTTATTTTTTCCTCCCTTTCCTGAGACAGGAATGCTAGAGAACTCTCAAGTTATCTAATTGTTCTTATCTAGGTCAAATAAGGCTCTAATAAAGTAGTTCCCCTTAAGGGAAGGTCCTGGGAACAGAGGACTCTGCATATTTCACAATGGCTATTTTTCCCCTGGGTATATTTCATGGCCACGTGTTTTATGGCCATGTTTTTCTGTCAGGTTTAGGCTCATCTCCTCATTCCCTAAACTAGCCTGCCTCAAGTCCCCTCAGAGGTTTTATTTTTTATTTTTTTTAAAGATTTTATTTATTTATTCATTTATCCCCCCCTTGCTGCTTGTGCTCGCTGGGTCAGCTAACCACGCCGTGCGGGCGGGCCTGCCTTCACCAGGAGGCCCCGAGAACCGAACCCGGGGCCTCCCATATGGTAAACGGGAGCCCTACTGATTGAGCCACAGCCGCTTCCCGCCTCGGAGGTTTTACACCCTTATTCCTAAGAAGGTGCTGAAGGACGATGGTCATTCTTCTGAAACTACTTCCTGCTGGTTAGGGGCAGCAGGCCCTACCTGATGAGGTGTAAAACCCTCTTGCTATTCTATCGCAGTAGGGGGAAGACGAGTCTGGTACCGTGAGTGAAGCTGGATGAAATCTCCTCATGGCTAACCAGGCACTGATTCTGGAAGAAATAAACTGAATTAGAATCTTGGAGATACAGGGTTCTACTAAAAGGATACTGGATCCCTAGAGTAGGAAAGGCCAGGTGCCTCCAAAGGCTGCATCCTCCCGGGGTTGGTGGGCTTCATCTTGCAGGTTTCGAATGCTGTTGAGGACTATTTCAGAGAGACTTACCTAGAGACAGCATTCCTCCTTAAGGAACAGGCACGGCCCTCCCTGTGCTGCTGTTAGCACGTCAAGTGCCCTGAGATTTTGCTGCACCACAGCGGCAAGAAAGTCTGTTTGCCGTCTTAGAGCTTCTAAGGCATGGCTGGTTTCTTCTATGCTGTTAGTTAGCTCTAGGGAGAGGTTGTAGTAGACTAGTGGGGTTTGGTATAAACCGCTAACCCCAGTTCTCATGGTGACTATGCCTGAGACAGCTAAGAGGGGGATGAGAAGAGGCATTGCCCTTTAAGTTATTGTATAGGGAGAAACTACAGGAAATGGAAAGACAAGATTTTGTAAGGGGTGTCTGGTTTGCCCTCCCCCTAGCAATAGTCATTTGGGCTAGCGTTAGAGAGAGCGGGCTTTGACACAGACACTACTTAGATTTGCCTCTTAAAGAGGTATTTCAGGCCGAGCAATGGCTGCACTTGTGCATCCCATCAGGTGCTTCTGGTGAGCTGGCACTTCCTTGGGAAGCTGGCTTCACTCGAGATTAGTGCACCCAGCTGGCAATTCCTTTAACAGCTGTGGGAGTGATTAGACCCACAGAGTAAGGTCCCTTCCATTTTGGCTGTAATTGAGAGTGAGGCCTGTTCAAAACCTGGTTTCCAGGTCCTGGGTGAGGAAAGGCTACCCACAGACCACCTTGAAGGGGCTAAGCTGAAGTGGGTACTCGCCACCTTGTTTGCTGTTTCCTTTCTGGTGGGAAAATGCTTAGCCCTGGCAGGATGGCACGTGGGTCTGCCAGTCCTCCCCAGGGTATGAGTGGGACAGGTTCTGGAGTAAGGGCTAGGAGGGAGACCTGGGTTTGCGCTGCAGCTCTGCTTGAGTAGTTTTGGTTAAATCTCAAGGCAGGAGTGGAGAAGGGGCCCTCAGGATCTGACCTTGGGCTCTCGGGCCGGTAGCAAGGTGGCTGGTTTGCCCTTAGCTGCACCTCAGGGGTTTCTAGTAATTGAGCCTGGTATTAATCAACCGGCTGCCTGTGAGCCATTGGTGGCCCGTGGCCCCAAGCACATCTTTCACCCTGTGTGGGGTGAAGATTGAGAGGTTGCCCCAAGTTAATTTGGTGGCTTGCTCAATTAAAAGGGCAGTTGCCCCCACTGCTCTCAGGCAAGGTGGCCCTCCCTGCACTGTTATCCAGAGATTTGGAGAAATAAGCTACTGGTTGAGAGATTTTGCCCAGTTTCTGGACTAACACTCCTAGATCCACTCCCTTCCTCTCAGTTACATACAGAAAGAAAGGCATGGAAGACAATTTCCTGGCTTGTTCCCCATTCTAAGAGATGGTTATCAGCCCCTGCAATAGCACTGTACAGTGGCTGGGCCATTTCGCAAAACCTGGGTATCCACAGTCTACAGTAACCAGCCATCCCTAGGAAAGCCTGCAGTTGTTTCTTTCTTTGAGGCTGGGGAATACTAGTGACAGCTTGAACTCTTTCTGGGGGAGAGAGACCTTTCCCCTGGGGTGAGAAGAAACCCTAAATAGGAGACTTTCTGCTGAGAGATTTGCACCTTGGATGCTGATACTCTGTAGCCTCTGTCGGCTAGGAAATTAAGGACTAAAATTGTGTTGGCATTGGAAACTTCCTTTGTTGGACTTCAAAACAACAGATCATCCACATATTGTAGGAGGGAGCTCTGAGGCAAGTGAAGATCAGCTAGGTCCCGAGCTAAGGCATTCCCAAAAATATGGGGGCTATCCCAGAACCCTTGTGGCAACACGGTCCACTTAAGCTGGACTGTAGCTATAGAGTTGGACTCCTGCCATTCAAAAAGGAATTGGGAGTCTGGGTGGAGTGGAATGCAGAAAAAGCCATCCTTTAAGTTAAGAACAGTAAACCAAGCTGCGGTTAATAGATCTAAGCTTTGGGTTTTCGGTCCCATACATGTCATCTCTCCGTGGGAGCAGGCCATAATGCCAATTGTGTTGGTTTAGTTCTACTCACAGTGCTCTGGTAATTGAAGGGCACTTGGTATGCCCTTCACACAGGCATGCTGCAGCATAGCTGATCCTAGAGAGACGCTAGGAGAGGAGGCGCCAGTGTCTCACTCGCCTGGTGCATAGAGCCCTTCGGCACTACGAAACAGAGCCAGTCTGGAGGCAATGTCCGTTGTACACCTAGCCACATCGGGCCACGTCTAGCTGCTGCAGGAGTCTGAAACCGCAACGTACTCTCCATCCACTTCAGGAGCGTAACCAGAGATGTCGTAGATACTTTTATTGTTTTAGGGGTCAGTGACTGACCTAGCCAATAACTCAAATGGAGAGGCATCAAGCTAAACAAAATTGAAACCATTATAGTTTATGCAAGGAATGTTCTTATTTACTTCCTTCACAGGTAAACCTTTTCTCTTTAATAAAATTCTAAAACTGTGAATAATGTTAAAAGCATACTGACTGCTAAGTTCTGGAATAATTACAATTGTTTAATTTGTTTTAAAAACTTTCAAGGACTTTTCCTTTACTTATTGAAATTTGGTGATAGGATTATTAACCACCCTTATTTGAATGCTGTTAAAAGGTTTAAATTGGGGAATTACAGGACAAACTATGATTCTTAATTCCCCAGCCTAGAAGATAGAGTTTTTTTTTTTTTAAAGATTTTATTTATTTATTCATTTATCCCCCCCTTGCTGCCCGCGCTCGCCGGGTCAGCCAACCACGCCGTGCGGGCGGGCCTGCCCCCACCAGGAGGCCCCGGGAACCGAACCCCGGGCCTCCCACATGGCAAACGGGAGCCCCACTGATTGAGCCACAGCCGCTTCCCGTAGAAGATAGAGTTTTTAAAACATTTTTAAAATTTATTTTATTTTTAAATTTATTTAAAATTTATTTTAAATTTATTTATTTTTAAATCTATATATTAGATTACATACAATGGTACATAAAAAAATATAAGGGATGCAAATATTCTCGCTGACCTGATTTTGTGATAATCAGGATAGGCTAAACATTTGCTATATTAGAAACCATGCATGTGTCCCCAGACCTAGTTTTTCTCCCTACGTCTGGGTTTTAGAATGCTGGTGATAAACTTAGCCTAATTTATTATATGACCATCCTGTATGGGAAGAGACTGTAACTTTGGGTATCTTTGATCAAACTTAAGAGATATAGCAGAGGGACAGATGTGGCTCAGGTGGTTGGGCGTCCGTCTCCCATATGGAGGGACCTGGGTTCGATGCCCAGGACCTCCCAGTAAAAATAATAAAAAAAAGAAAAATATAGATGGCACAAGGGCTGCCAGGCCCTGTGTGCGGGTGTGCCGCCAGGCCCCGTGAGCCACGCAGCAAGATGATGATGTAACAGGAGAGTGACACAAGGGAAAGCCAAGACGAGACGCACCAAAAAAACAGGAACTAAGGTGGCGCAGGAGGTAGGATGCCTCTCTCCCACATCAGTGGTTCCGAGGATCGAATCCCAGTGAAGACAGGAGGAGAAGGATGAGAAGAGAGGGCAGGAAACGGACACAGAGTTGCTCAGTGAATGGACACAGAAACAGCAAAAATGGGAGGGGGGGTGGCAAAAATAGATGAAAGTAAATAAATAAGTCCTTAAAACAATGTATGGGGAGGAAGATACGGACAATAGTTAGTAGTAACACTTTGATGATGCTCTTTCATGATTTGTTAACAGATGTTTCACAACAATGCAGGGTGTTTGGGGGTGTGTGTGATGTGTGGGAGCCCTGTATGATGTTTGTTTTGTAAGTTTACGATGTTTACTGAACACTTAGATTTTATGTATGTTCATGTATGAATGATATACTTCAATAAATTGTTAAAAAAAACAAAAACAAAAAAAAGGGATTCCCATATGCTGCACTCCCCAGACCTCTCACTTTTCTCCACATTAACAACTTCTTTCTTTAGTGTGGTACATTCATTGTAATAGAAGATAGAGTTTTAATCTGTCACACATCATCCTATCCCCCATAGCTCTTGCAAAGAGAAGGCCCTAGGGGGCTGGGTAGGTTAAAGAGCTTGGGAAAAACTTTTCCCCTTTCCCAATAGTTTCTTATTTTTTTTTTTTTTTTTTTTTTTTACCGGGAGGTACCAGGGATCGAACCCCGGTCTCTCCATATGGTAGACGGACGCCGAACCTCTTGAGCCACATCCGTTTCCCCCAATAGTTTCTATATCCAGATTTCTATATGACCTTTCTATTCTGCTTAGCTTAATTTGGGCTTCAGGAGTACTTATTCACATATATAAGCACATATTTAATTTTACAATTTGAATAGAGCTCTTTTAAGAATTTTCATTTGTTAATTTGATATTACCCATCCTGATGTATGAAGATATACACTGAACAAATAGGCATACACAAATAGAGAATGAGACACAGAAACACACAACTCACTAATGTTACTTATAATTTTCATTCTCTTACAAAATTTTAACTGTAGGATAACATTTAGTTTATTTATTTTTAAAGATTTATTTTATTTATTTCTCCCCACCCTCTTGTTATTTGTACTTGCTGTGTCTGTTCATCTTCCTTGCTTCTTTAGGAGGCACCGGGAACTGAACCAGGGACTTCCCATGTGGTAGGCGAGAGCTCACTTGCTTGAGCCACATCCGCTTCCCTGTGAGATAACATTTAAAAGATCTCTTTGAAGGCTATTTCTAATTAATCTGCACTGTGACCATGCAGTTTGCATAAGAATTTTGTCGTTTAATTATTGGCTTATAACCAAAACGTCCGCAATGCTTTAAATTACAATTTTCCTTTACTTCAGAACTTTGCTTATTTCCCATTTTGACACTGGTAGACCTTGGATGAGAAACACTAATTCCAGTATATACTCACTGAGGTCAGTAAAGCCTCAGGGAAACTGGTTTCTCTCATGAATTGCCACTTTTAGGAACCTCAGCACTTGAGGTCAGAGGCCTCCCCAACTCCCAAGTCCTTGGAGATAACAGGACTCTGGCGGCCGCCGGACTGAAAGAGTGGATGTTCAACCCCAAGTTGAGAATTCTACCAGGCAGCGATTTAGTCTACACTTGGAGTCACGAGAGAAAGCAGGGTTATTGGCACCACTGGAACGACAGGAGACAGGGGTGTCTCAAGTTTGCCTTCCCCTGAGCCATAGAGGGCGGAAGTTTCCAGGCTACAAACTGGAGACTAGAGTAGGTACCATCAGAAAGGTGATGCCAGCCCTGAAATAGCCATAAGCAAAGGCAAACTCAGTTTAGAATTCCTTTACTACAGTAGGTTCTAGGCATAGGTAAAAGTTCAGTTTATACTTTCCACTGCTATAGTTAAATCCAACCAGTTATACTAATTTCAGATATTATCCTTCTGCTATTTTATAATATAAAGGCATCTATATAATGTTCTTAACTTAGTTATAGTTTCTAGTAAGTTTTTACTTTAAAGCAAATTGGGCACTTTTGTTTATGAACTAAGCAACTGAAATGACTTTATTAGTGTATTAGTCAGCCAAAGGGGTGCTGATGCAAAGTACCAGAACCCTGTTGTCTTTTATAAAGGGTATTTATTTGGAGTAGAAGCTTACAGTCACAAGGCCCTGAAGAGTCCAACTCAAGGCACCATAAGAGACTTTCTCACCCAAAGTCTGTTGCCACGTGTTGATGCAAGATGGCGGGCGATGTGTGCAAGGATTCAGCCTTCTTTCTCCCTCTTAAGGCTCTGTGGGCTCAGCTTCTTCTGATATCAGTTGCAGGCTAGCATAAGACTCATCTCTCTTCCTGGGACTCATCTCTTTCCAGGCTCAGCTGCTCTGCTGGCTCCACAAGGCCAGCTATAAACTATTCAGGCGAATGTCTTGGCTCTCTCCTCGGTGCTCCAGCGTCAAAACTAAACTCTCTGTGTTCTCCTTCTCCATGTGTTTTCTTCCATGTAAGATTCTGTTTTATCCCCACCAAGGGGGTGGGGTCTCAACCCTGTACACCCTAATGATGTGGTCAAATAAAAGCCTTAATCTTGATTTAATAAAGTAAAAGTGAAACCTCTGACTCTAATACAATCTAATATGCCCAGAGGAACAGACCAGTTTACAAACACAAGCCATTATCTATTTTTGGAATTCATAAACAATACCAAACTGCCACAATTAGTAATAACTTTGCTAAGTATTTCTGCTTTTCTAGCAGTTGAGCCAGTTCCACTTGTGACTTATACATCAAATCCAATTGCCAGACAGTATTGACATTTAAAGACTCATCTTTAGGTTACCTTTCACCATAATCCAATGTGTAACACAAAATTAAAAAAAAAAAACACCACCAAAACAAAACAAAACAAAAAAAAAACCCCACAATGTGTAACAGGTGAACCCTAAATCTGATTTCCTAGGTACGAGCAGACTGAAAAAGTTAAACACAGATTTAAAAGTTAAACACAAAGTTAAGCACAGATTAGAACAGGAGAGAGAATGTTAGACCCTTAGCATAGAGAAAGACCTGATGGAAGCCGTTTTCTAGGAACTTTTTAATCTTAATTGATGGCACATGAGCAGGTTCCTTATTTTACAGGAGAGAAGTTTAGTAAACTACCTCGATCTCAATCCCCAATCACTCTCCTTATTAGGCACAACTGAGTTTGGAAAGGTCCAGCGTGCAGGCTAGGACCTAGTAATTGATTGGCTCCTATGTTAAAAGGTGAGCCGGAGGGGGTGGATGTGGCTCAAATGATTGGGCGTCCATCTCCCATATGGAGGGACCTGGGTTCGATCCCCGGGATCTCCCGGTAAAAATAAAAATAAAAAAATATATATTGGGAAAAAAAAAAAAAAAAAAAAAAAAGGTGAGCCCGTTTCTGGGCCCTATTCTGCCGCTCCTTACCCTCTGTATCCTGGCAGTGTGGTCTTGGTTGCTGAAAACAGAGAAGGCTGTTTCTAAAAGGGAGCTAATGGAAGTTTGAGGGCCCAGGGAAAGTTTCTGCAGCTGTTTATGGGTGTCTGAGGCAGACTGGCTGGACTTCTAGGTTCTGCCTCTGAGTAATTTCTCTGAGCTGATTTAAAATTGAGCGGTTTTGGTAGTGCATTCCCTCATCCCTTTAAGGAGACATGACCACATGGTCCCTGGCCCTCAGATCTGCCTGTCCTCTGCTTTTCTCTTAGTCAGGTTTAACTGGAATTCAAGGTTCCATGCAGAGGCTACTCTCGGCCATACTGCAGCCATATAGACCACCAGGAGGCAGGTTGTCCTGATTCCTGAGAAGACACCCCTATGCGGAGTCACTGGAATGCTAGAGACCATGCCCATTATTCTAGGAAGAATGAAGAAGAGTTTATCAGCCAATCCAGCATCTCAGAATCCAAGTCTGACTAAAGTTTTACCCTCCAAACCAAAGCCCCCAAAATAGATGCCGACTGCTCGGGGGTCATGTAGGTTTTGGAAGACATTTGGAGCTGCTGCTCTGGTCTCAGCAACCTGAGTGCCAATGGGTGTCCCCATGGCAGAACTAGGTCTTAGGAGATGCCCAAACTGGAATTGGGACCAAAGCCTCCAAGCTAGGTTTGTGGGAGACATTGGGAGCAGTTACCTTTCAACCGAAGCTCCCAGAATACATGATACTTCCTAGGAAAAGGGGCTGGCTTAGGCGGCCTTATTTTATGGCCCTACCTGGGAGTTATGCAGTTAAGCCAGACATTAAAAGTCCATCAAGGGAGGCAGATGTGGCTCAGGCGATTGAGCTCCTGCCTACCACATGGGAGGTCCCTGGTTCGGTTCCTGGTGCCTCCTAAAGAAGACAGTAAACTGGTGCGACGGGCAGGTGCAGCAAGCTGATGCAACAAGACACAAGAAGATAAACATAATGAGAGACACCACAAAGCAGGGAGTGGAGGTTCCCGGTGACTGCTAAAGAGGATGAGCTGGGAAGCAGATGTGGCTCAATCAGTAGGGCTCCCGTTTACCATATGGGAGGCCCCGGGTTCGGTTCCCGGGGCCTCCTGGTGAAGGCGAGCCCGCCCACACGGCGCGGTTAGCTGACCCAGCGAGCACAAGCAGCAAGGGGGGGATAAATGAAAAAATAAATAAAATATTAAAAAATAAATAAATAAATAAAAATAAAGAGGATGAGCTGATGTGACAGGCAGGCACAGCAAGCTGACGCCACAAGATGATACAAGAAGAGACATAAAAAGAAAACCACAATGAGAGACACAACAAAGCAGGGAATGGAGGTGGTACAAATAATAAGGCACCTCCCTCCCATATTGAAGGCCCCTGGTTCAGTTCCCCTTGCCTCCTAAAGAAACAAGGAAGACAAACATAGTAAATGCAAACAACGAGGGGTGGGGAGAAATAAATAAATAAAATAAATCTTAAAAAAAAAAAGTACATCAAGAAATTAGAGGTCAATTGTTCCCGCCAACAGTCTCAGGGGGGGCCTGTGGCTGTGTCAGGGCCTCCCCAGGGCTGGGGAGGAACTTAACCTCACTGTGCCATGGGTGGGACCAAAACCTCCTAGCAAATGCATTTTCAGTTTCTAAGACATTCCAAAGCATTTTACAAACCTGAATGAGGGATTCAGCAGTAGGAAGATCAAATGTGGAGTTGAGGTGAATTATGGATGCAGCCTCTGTCCCGCAATCCCCTGGGAAAAGGAACGCGGCCTGCCCCATGGCACCCAGCTCGGCCCTGCCCGCTGCTGCTCTCCCACCCGGTCCCAGATGGGGGAGCTAGGTGGGGTCGGTAGGAAGGTGGGCGGGCAAGGTGTGGACGTGCAGGGAGGCTCATGCGTGAGTCCGGGCTCCCCAGGAGGGGCGCAAGCCCCCCGCAGCTCTCTGCCATTGCTGCTGCTGCTTGGGGGGACAGACGGCAGAAGGCGGTGGCAGCCAGCATCAGGAGCGGGCTGACTGCTAAAAAAGCTGGGGCTTTAGCATGAAGACGCCCCATCCCGGCCAGAAAAGGCGGAGCTCAGCCCAGGTAGCCCTGTCTCAGCAGGGTGCTGCTTTGTGTCCCCGCCCTGCACCCCCGCCCTCCCGGACAGGGTTGGGTCCACAAGCCTCGGCGCGCTGGGTGGACGCGGAGGGGCCCTGCGCCCAGGCCCCCGCCTTCGGCCTAGGATTATGTCCTGTGGGGACCCGTAGGGGAACCCATTTAAAATCAATAACACAAAGAGGGCACGAAACAGGCTACGAGTCATAGTTTAGACTCACCAGTCCCCACCGGGATTGGGAAGATTACCTGCCTCTAGAACTTCTGGCTGGCTCGCCAAATGTAGGCAGGTTCCTCTAGGTTCTTGGCTATGTTACATAAAAGAATTTAAGAACATGCCGGTTTAGTTAGGCCAGTAGTTTACTGAGGAAAATGGGAAAAAAGAACAGAAACGGGGGAAAATAACAGATTACACATCCCCAGGCATAGGTGTGGGCTGCTCCAGGCAGAGAGATTTGGCTTGTGCGGTTACTTTTTAAACCATTAATTATTCCTCTAATGTTTGGGGGAGGGGTCCCAGCTATCTGCTGTTTTGGTTGATTACCCCCCATCAGTTCCCTAGGGAGGGATCCAATGGTACGGCCCCTTGAGCGTATCTGGGACTTTTCCTTGACCCCAGACAAAATCTCTCCTTCCAAATGGAGGATTCTCAGGGGGTTCTTCCAGCAGCCTTCTGGTGGGGGCTTTCCCTCAGGGGGTTTCCAGGTGGGGTTCCATGACCATGATTTTCACGGCTATGTTTTTCTGCCAGGGTTTAGGCTCATGTCCCCATTCCCTAAACTAGCCTGCCTCAATATCTTTTTTTTTTATTTTTTAACAAATCAATTTTATTGATACATATTAATAAAGCAGAAATCCATCCAAAGACTACAATCATTGGTATTTGGTGTAATCACATATTTGTGCATTCATCACCCCAATCATTCCCATAGCACTTTCATTATTCCAATAATAATAATAAGCTAAAAACAATAAATAAAACTCATCACCTCTCAGTCTCTCCATACTTCCCCTGTTGTACAAAGCTGCTATTCTTTTTCCTTCTCTCTAGCATATTTGTATTTATATTTTGTAAAAATAGTCTAATATATGTAATATCCCCTATAGTCATGTTTTACATGAGGTTTTACTATCTTATACAGTCCCATGTTACGGTTTTTAGCTTTCCTTCTAGTAATATACATGACCTTAGACTTTCCCTTTCAACCCCTGTCATACCCATACAGTAGCACTGCTAGTTACAAACACCATGATATGCTTTCACCATTTCTATTCATTTCCAAAGATTTACAAACAACATTTTTACCAATTCTGGACAGATTAACCCTCAGCTTTCCATTCTCTACCCTCCTTCTATTTTCTGGTGACCTATATTTGAATTATTAACTCCATGAGTTTATACACTATGTTTAGGTGTTAGTAGCACAATCATACAGTATTTGTCCTTTTGTGTCTGGCTTGCTTCAATCAAAATTATGTCCTTCAGGTTCATCCATATTGTCGTATGCTTCATGACTTCATTTCTTCTTACTGCTGTATAATATTCCATTGTGTGTATACACCACAATTTGTTTATCCATTCATCAGTTGATGGACACCTGGGTTGTTTCCAACTTTTGGCAATAGTGAATAATGTTGCTGTGAACATCGGTGTGCATATGTCTGTTCGTGTCACTGCTCTCAGTTCTTCTGGGTATATACCCAGTAGTGGTATTGCAGGGTCACATGGCAAGTCTATATTCAACTTCTTTAGGAACTGACAAACAGCCCTCCATAGTGGTTGTACCATCCTGCATTCCCACCAACAGTGAGTAAGCATTCCAACCCACATCCTCTCCAACATTTACAGTTTCCTGACTTTTTAATAGCGGCCAGTCTAATAAGTGTGAAATGATATGTCATTGTAGTTTTGATTTGCATTTCCCTAATTGCTAGTGATGTTGAACATTTTTTCATGTTTTCCTTGTCATTTGTATTTCTTCTTTGGACAATTGTCTTTTCAGATCTTTTGCCCATTTTTTTTTTCTGCACAGATTTTATTAACAGTTTAGACTATGCTCTGCTATTTTTTTTAATTAATTTTTTTTTATTTTTAAAGAAGACTTAGATTACATAAATGTTACATAAAAAATATAAGGGATTCCCATGTGCCACCCTCCCTACCCCTCCCATACTTTCCCACATTAACAACATCCCTCATTAATGTGGTACATTTGTTAAAATTGATGAACACATATTGTGGCATTGATACTAACTATGGATTACAGTTTACATTATAGTTTACACTCTGTCCTGCACAATTTTGTAGGTTATGACAAAATATACAGTGGCCTGAACCTGTCTCTGCAGTGTCATGCAGGACAAATCCAATGTCCCCAAAATGCCTCCATTTTATACCTATTCTTCCCTCTCCCTCCCTCAGAACCTCTGTTGGTCACTGCCTTTATATCAATGATAAGAGTTCTTCCATTGCTAGAATAATAATGTCTATAGTAGAATATTAATAATAAGAATAATAAGCTTACTTTGGTCCATTGTTCATTCTCCAATCTTGAGGATTTTGGGATGGTGATGCACACTCTGTTTCTAATCAGAGGGGGTTTAGATCTCATGGGGCAGATGGATGGAACTATCTTGCTTGGAGTTGCAGACACTCTCTGTTCCTTGGGATGGGCATTGTCCATCATCATCTCCTTGTTAGTTGTCCTGGGTGAGTCCGATGAACTGGAAAGTAGGTGTTGCAACTCTGCTGAGATTCAGGGCTCAACTGGCACGTGAACGGACCAAAGATTTAAGTCTCTGAGACATATTTTTATCAAGTATAGCACTAATTATAGGTTCAAATAAAAGGGGCAGAAAAGCCATGTGTAGAGAACCTATAAATGAGTCTAACTCTGTTACACTGGGGAGCATAAATTCCAAAGAAAGGCCCACTGACGGGATGCTGAATTCCTGAGCTGTCTGCCCTGCTTATAGTTTCTGGATGTCTCTAGAGCCTTCAGGGCCCCACTATTTGAATTCCTCAATATCTTCAAATACTTTTTCACTCCATTTGTTGTATTCTGTAGTAAGTACTCTACTCTTCCCTGTTTGAATCCATAAAAACTCTTGCTCCCCATGTTTTGGGGTAGGCAGATTTGAGACACCCCTGCCTCCAGTCCTTCCACTGGCATTAATAAACCTGCTTCTCTCATAACCATACTTCTGTGGAGTTCAATTCATCTGCTCCAGGCAAGAACCCAGAGGGACCCCTGTGGGGTTTACTTCATCTTGATTTTCCTCATAATACTCTCCTTTGACTTTCTGGTTCTTTTTCAGGCTCTTTTGCCAGTCCTGTAGATTCTGATATTCCACAGGATTCTCTCATTGGCCCTTTTTTTCACTCATTCTATATCAGATATTGAAGACTTTGAGGCCTACAGGGACCAGGCAGGTAATATGAAAAAGTGAAGTGGTCACTTTCTTTTTCTTTTCCTTTTTTTTCCACAATGGTATCTTCAATATAAACTTTTTCCAAAATAATCTGGTAGGAATATTCTTTATTTCCATAAAGAAATAGGTTCTCTTCCATTTTTTTTAAACATGTGATCTTCTTTTTAGTTTTTTGTTTCCCACTTTTGATAGATATAGGGGTATAAATATAGTTCCTTTTACTCTTTCTCTATGAAAAATGCTGTAACAAATGGAAACCAAAGATTGACCAGAAATAACATGGTGTGATGGAGAAGAGAGATGACTTTATAGAGTATTCCCCATGTGGAACTACAGGCTAGACCTTCTGCTTTCTTCAAAATAAGCTGGAAATATGGGTGGATGTGAGTGTGCGTGAACTTCTGTTTTTTTTTTTTTTTAATGTGGGCAATTAAGTAAAAAAATCTTTAAAACACTGGGTAGGCCAATACTATACAAGGCAAAACAAACACTTGCTGGCCAGGTTTGGCCAAGGGCCACCGTTTGCAGCCTCTGCCTTTATATTTTCTCCCTCTGTGGCCTCATCCTTTTTCATGCTGTTTTAGTCAGAGTTCTCCAGGGAAACAAAACTAATATGTAAATATTATGAAATTTATGATCGGAATTGGCTCATGTGACTGTGGGGATTGGCAAATCTGTATTCTGCAGGGCAGACAGCAAGTTGGAGACACTGGTGAAGGTGTCCATAAGAAGCCAGCCAGCTGAAGTAGAGATAGAAATTCTCCCTTTACGGCCTTCAACTGATTGGATGAGACTTATGTGATTGCTGAAGGCATTCTCCTTGGTTGATTGTAGATATAATCAGCATAGATGCAATTGACTGACTCATGGTTTAAATCTACAAAATAGCCTTGTAGTAACAATCAGGGAGGTTCTTGCTTGACCAGCAACTGGACACCATAGCCTAGCCAAGTGGGTGCGTGGACTTAACCATGACACACGCCGTCATCTATGTGCTGTGTTGCTCCTGTCTTGACTTGGGATGTGTATGTATCTGGCTCTCTCTGGTGAAATGGTGGGGTGGGCCTAATCATTAATCTAATTGCTTTAGGAGTTGAAAAGCTTCCTGGGAGAGAACTCACTTCAAGGGGGAAGGAATTTGGCCTACTAGGCCCAACTTAGAAACAAAACCTTGACTGTGACTTCTGTGAGGACAAAGACTGGGTCCGTTTTGTTTACCCTGTACACCCAGCACTTAGCACAGAGCCTGGCACATAGTAGATGCTTAATAAATACTTATTGAATTAATACTTGAAAGACTGAATAAATGCTTTTTTTTTTTTTTAATTTTATTTATTTATTCATTTATCCCCCCCTTGCTGCTTGTGCTTGCTGGGTCAGCTAACCACACCGTGCGGGCGGGCTTGCCTTCACCAGGAGGCCCCGGGAACCGAACCCGGAGCCTCCCATATGGCAAACGGGAGCCCTACTGATTGAGCCACAGCCGCTTCCCTAAATGAATTCTTATTACTGTGGTTTTTATCCCAGCCTGGAGAATTCATATCAGGATTCAGAACGCTGTATGTAAGACATTGGTGCACCTACACGCTACCTGGTACTCCCTAAAAAGAATGACCAAAGAGAGAGAGACAGAGGCATTCTCTGCTCTTTGCTTTATATTACTACGCAATTTTGGCCCTTAATGGGCTTCTGTGTAATGACAGGAGGTTCTTTCCGGAGATGGCCCTGCCCAGGGGTATTGCACTCCCTTCAGTACTCTGGGGAAGTTGCCTGGTGACAGTAGACAAGGATGTTTATGAACACGTGGCTGGAGATCCTGTGTAACTGGCAGAGGGGAAGCGCCAGGGAAATGTTAATGGAACCCATTCCTATCAACAGGTTGGGGAAATACAGACTGTATTTGGGGGGTTTGGCACAGGCTACTACTGGCTGCTCTTCTTTCTGGACACACCCCCTGTATCCTCACAGTTAGCTGTGACCTTGTGGTTGAGTTCTGACTGCGGCAATGTGAGTAGAAGTTATGTCCACCACACCCGGCCTGGCCCATAGAAGCCTCCCAATGTGTGATCCTCCGTGTCGCTTTCCCACAGTGACCCGGGAAGGCAGGTGCTGGAGAGGGCAGGGCCTTTGTGGTCCTGAGTCAGTGTGGAGCAGAGTCTCCTGACCTGGGCCCATGTTAGACGGTTTAACGAGTGAACAATAGATTCCGTTTTGTTTGAGCCCAGGTAGTGTTTGGGTGTATTTGTATTTGTTATTGCAGTTAGCCTACCCAGTTAATACGGGGACTCAGCTAAGATTTTTATATAACCTGCTACTGTATATATCTGCCACCCGGGGTGCTTGGGGATGGGAACGGGGGCTCAAGGATCACCGTGGGTTTTGAGAATACTTGTCAGTTATAAAGAGGCTGAAGTTGAAGAGAAGCCCGGGCTGGTGTAGAGTGCGTGGCAGGATTTTCAAAAGGGAAGAAAATATGAATGGAACATATAGAACTTTCTAGGAATGGTAGCAGGAAATGGGGTTCCTTGTAAAGTGGTCTTTAAGTTCTCCACCTCAACCACTGAATTTCAAAAAGACCGGGACAGAGCCCGAGTGCGCGGGGCGCCCGCAGACGCGCCTGCTGCAGCGGTAAAGGCGGCCGCGCGGGGTCTGCGCACTGGGCACGGCTCTGCCCGCCCTGACCCCTCTAAACCCTGCGCCCCGCTCTGCACCCCTCTGCACCCTCTCTGCCTCCTCTCTGTCTCCCTCTAAACTCTCCGCCCCGCTCTGCCCCCCTCTGCCCCGCTCTGCCCCCCTCTAAACCCTCCGCCCCCCTCTAAACCCTCCGCCCCCATCCGCCCCCCTCTGCCCCCCTCTGCCCCCCCTCTGCACCTTCTCTGCCCCCTCTCTGTCTCCCTCTAAACTCTCCGCCCCGCTCTGCCCCCCTCTGCCCCGCTCTGCCCCCCTCTAAACCCTCCGCCCCCCTCTGCACCCCCCAAAAAGAAAAAAAGACTGAAGCTCTTCCTAGAACAAGAGCTGCAGAATGTGTGAGGTAGAGCCAGTCCTTGTGTTTGAGATCACAAGCAGGGTCCCACCGCTGAGTGCAGGGGAGGTTAGTAGGAACAGCTGCTCAGCTTCCTGTAGAAATCACCGTGTACGGGAGTCTCCTGGGGGCGGGGGCAGGAGGGACGGGATGCGAGAAGACCTCGAGGAAATCCTCCTGGACTCTCCCCACCCAAATCTGAGATATGAATCCTTTTTATGGCTTCCTGTAACATTCTGTAATATCTCATTTTTACTGCTGTTCCCTATCTATTGCTGAATAATGACCCCGCCCCCAATGGCTTAACAAGCCCCTTTTTTATGATCTCGTGCGATTCTGGGGTTAGCTAGGTGGCTGTCACTGAGGGTGTCTCCTGTGGTTGCCGTCAGATGGGGCGCCCTCACTGACAGGCTGTGCTTCGAGGTTGATGACGAGCCTTCCCCGGGAGGACGTGTTTTAGGTCTAGTGATTCCATCAAGAAGGTGGCCGAAGCCACTGAGGCATGGGACTGAAAACGCCTGTCCTCATTATGTCGCACAGGCTGTATTATGAGGCAGAGCTCACCCTCCAGTGCAGCACTTGGATGCCAGGAACTAAGGGCTCAAGGGGGGGAATAGAAATTAAGAAGCTCTGCATAGGAGGATCCCCATATAGGAAGTACAGAATGCCAAAATTAACCCTTTTCTAGGTGGTTTCTTCCAAGTGTGTTCAAGTTCACTGGCCATGGGTTCTGAACAATTGGCATAACCTGACTGGCATCAAGGGGAGGTCAAAAACTAAGTATCTCTCCCTCAGACACAACTGATTTCCTTCTTCAGCCTTGGTTTAAAACAAATGTTTAAGACTTAGACGTTGAGTTTTAATGTTTTAAGTACAGGGTTCTAGAACTATATTTTAATTTGCCAGGGATAACTGCTTTGGAGCCTGGATTTAGCTTGTTTTAAAAAATTTGGGAAATGGATGTGGCTCAAGCAGTTGAGCGCCTGCTTCCCACATGGGAGGTCCTGGGTTCGGTTCCCAGTGCCTCCTGAAAAAACAACAACAAACAACAAGCAAAACAAATGAAAAAAACCAACTCAGGGAAGCCGATGTGGCTCAGTGGTTGAGTGCTGACTTCCTACATATGAGGTCCTCATTTCAATCCTGGACCCCTGGTAACTAAAAAAAAAAAATTTATGGGGGGAGCAGATGTAGCTCAGTGGTTGAGCACCTGCTTTCCATGTATGAGGTCCTGGGTTCAATCCTTGGTACCTCCTTAAAAAAAAAAATTATAGTTGTGGGACTGGTGGTGCAGTATTCTTATGTTTCATGAACTCTTGGGCTTTTAAAAATTGAGGCTCATGGAAGACTTGTCTCAGAACTAATACGATCTCTGAAGCCTTGGAGGAACTAACCCATTGCAGCCTGGGCTGCAGCTACCGAAGGGACTGAAAACCCTCTAAAAAGACTGAACGCACAAGGCTGTCGCTGTGAGAGGTCTTGCTTGGAGTTCTTGCTGAACTGGTTAAAGAGGCAGGGTCCAGAGATGCTATCACAAATGTGATTTTTTGTCTCCTCGAGATTTAGATAGAAACATAAAATATTTCACCTTGATGATAAAATTGAAGGAGGGAAAACAAAACACAGGTAAAGGGAGGAGACAGTTGCTTTAAGGTTTCTGACAAGGTCAGGCAAAGTTGAACTAAGAGGAAAAGGAGAAACAGCCTTGGGAAAAATGTCTTTTTATTTATTTATTTATTTTTGAGGTACCGGGTGCTGGGAATTGAACCTGGGACCTTGTATGTGGGAAGCCGGTGCTCAACCAACTGAGCTTAGCAGCTCCCCCCAGTTGTTTTTTATTTTTTTTTAAGATTTATTTCTCCCCCACCCCGTTTTTTTTAAACATTATTTTGTACATTTAATAATTGAAAATATAAACAATTAAAAACTAAAAAGTAAACACAGATGAATAAATATATACATTTCTCAATTAAATGTAATGGATACATATAAAAACTTTTTTGAATCAAACAATATGTTACACAATATATTTGGTTCATAGTAATGCATTCATACAGTATTTGTCGTTTTGTGTCTGGCTTGCTTCACTCAACATAATGTCCTCCAGGTTCATCCATGTTGCCATATGCTTTACGACTTCATTTCTTCTTACAGCTGCATAATATTCCATCGTGTGAATAGACCACAGTTTGTTTATCTATTCCTCTGTTGATGGACACCTGGGTTGTTTCCAACTTTTGGCAATAGTGAATAATGTTGCTGAGAACATCGGTGTGCAGATGTCTGTTCGTGTCACTGCTCTCAGTTCTTCTGGGTATATACCCAGTAGTGGTATTGCAAGGTCACATGGCAAGTCTATGTTCAACTTCTTTAGGAACTGCCAAACAGTCCTCCATAGTGGCTGTACCATCCTGCATTCCCACCAACAGTGAAGAAGTGTTCCTATCTCTCCACATCCTCTCCAACACTTGTAGTTCTCTGTTTTTTTAATAGTCGCCATTCTGATAGGTGTGAAATGATATCTCATTGTAGTTTTGATTTGCATTTCCCTAATCATGAGTGATGTTGAGCATTTCTTCATGTGTTTTTTTGCCATTTGTATTTCTTCTTTGGAGAAATGTCTATTCAAGTCTTTAGCCCATTTTTTAATTGGGTCATTTGTCTTTTTATTGTTGAGTTGTAATATCTCTTTATATATCCTGGATATTAAACTCTTATCAGATATGTGATTTCCAAATATTTTTTCCCATTGAGTCGGCTGCCTTTTCACCCTTTTGACAAAGTTCTGTGAAGTGCAAAAGTGTTTAATTTTGAGGAGGTCCCATTTATCTATTTTTTCTTTTGTTGCACATGCTTTGGGTGTGAGGTCCAAGAAACCACCACCTACTACAAGGTCTTGAAGATGTTTCCCTACATTTTCTTCTCGTAGTTTTATGGTCCTGGCTTTTATATTTAGATCTTTGATCCATTTTGAGTTGATTCTTGTATAGGGGTGAGATAGGGGTCCTCTTTGATTCTTTTGGTTATAGATATCCAGTTCTCCCAACACCATTTGTTGAAGAGCCTGTTTTTTCCCATTAGCGTGGGCTTGGTAGGTTTGTCAAAAACCAGTTGACGGGAAGCGGCTGTGGCTCAATCAGTAGGGCTCCCGTTTACCATATGGGAGGCCCCGGGTTCGGTTCCCGGGGCCTCCTGGTGAAGGCAACGCCTGCCCGCACGGCGTGGTTAGCTGACCCAGCGAGCACAAGCAGCAAGGGGGGGATAAATGAATAAATAAAAAAAAAATCTTTAAAAACAAACAAACAAACAACAACAACAAAAAAAAAACAGTTGACTGTATAGGTGAGGGTTTATTTCTGGGTTCTCAATTCTATTCCACTGATCGATGTGTCTATCTTTATGCCAGTACCATGCTGTTTTGACCACTGTAGCTTTGTAATATGTTTCAAGGTCAGGCAGTGAAATTCCTCCCACATTGCTCTTCTTTTTTAGAATACTTTTGGCTATTTGGGTGCACTTACCCTTCCAGATGAATTTGGTAATTGCCTTCTCTAATTCTGTAAAGTAAGCTGTTGGGATTTTGAATGGTATTGCATTGAATCTATAAATCAGTTTGGGAAAGATTGACATCTTCATGATATTTATTCTTCCAATCCAGGAACATGGAATGTCTTTCCATTTGTTTAGGTCTTTTAAAATTTATTTTAGCATTGTTTTATAGTTTTCTGCATATAGGTCCTGTACTTCTTTGGTTAAATTAACTCCTAGTTATTTGAGTCTTTTTATTACTATTGAAAATGGAATTTTCCTGCTGATTTCCTCCTCAGATTGTTCGGTACTAGTGTACAAAAACATTACTGATTTTTGCGTGTTGATCTTATATCCTGCCACTTTGCGGAACTCATTTATTAGTTCAAGTAGCTTTGTTGTGGATATTTCAGGATTTTCTAAATACAGGATCATGTCATCCGCAAACAGTGAGAGTTTTACTTCCTCTTTTCCTATTTGGACGCCTTTAATTTTTTTTTCTTGTCTAATTGCCCTCGCTAGAACTTCTAGTACAATGTTGAATAACAATGGTGACAGTGGGCATCCTTGTCTTGTTCCTGACCTTAGGGGGAAAGCTTTCAACCTTTCCCCATTGAGTATGATGTTGGCTGTGGGTTTTTCATATATGCCTTTTATCATATTGAGGAATTTTCCTTTTACTCCTATCTTTTGAAGTATTTTTATCAAAAAAGGATGTTGGATTTTGTCAAATGCCTTTTCTGCATCTATTGAGATGATCATGTGGTTTTTTTCCTTCAATTTGTTAATGTGGT
>JAKSZT010054552.1:18979522-18994755 GCA_026826555.1 Tolypeutes matacus
TGCTGCTTGTGCTCGCTGGGTCAGCTAACCACGCCGTGCGGGCGGGCTTGCCTTCACCAGGAGGCCCCGGGAACCAAACCCAGAGCCTCTCATATGGTAAACGGGAGCCCCACTGATTGAGCCACAGCCGCTTCCCATACTTTATCCATTTTAAATCCCCCCTTCCCCATTTGCTGTTTTGTGTCCATTTGCTGGGCAATTCTCCGTGTCTGTTTCCTGCCTTCTCTTCTCATCCTCCTCCTCCAGTCTTCACCAGGATTCGATCCTGGAGACCTCCGATGTAGGAGAGAGGTGTTCTGCCACCTGTGCCACCCCGGTTCCTGGTTTTCGGAGCATCTCGTCTTGTCTCTCCCCTGCGTCTCTCTCCTGTTACGTCATCATCTTGCTGCATGGGTCCCGGGGCCTGGCGGCTCACCGGCACACAGAGCCTGGCAGCCCATGCGCCTTCTATATATATATTTATTTTTATTTTACCGGGAGTTCCCGGGGATCGAACCCAGGTCCCTCCATACGGCAGACAGACGCCCAACCATTTGAGCCACATCCGCCCCCTCTCTGCAATTCTAAACTCCAAAAGGCTCTGAAAACAAAACGTTTTGTTATTTTTTTCCTCAGGTTTGGCTCCCAAACTCATTTGGCAGCAAAACCTGCCCCAGAACTGATGTATAGTAATTTAGAGTCTTTAGTTGTTCCCCTTACTGTGAGTATCAATACGTGTACTAACATTTGATCATGGCGTGTTACCCAGCTCCTCAGGAGGTGTTACTTAAGAGCCGGCCCGTGCACTGTATTGCTTTTTAAAAATCTATACCATTTTGAATTTCAAAACCCATCAACAAGGGTAATGGATAAGGGACTGTGGGTTGTATTTGAACTGGAGCTTGATTGATGGATAGAATTTAGATGCTTGGAGATGTGGAGGGGATTTTAGGAAGAGGAAAAAAGCATTGCCCCTCACTAGCCTGTGTCTAGGTCGAAGTCATTATCCTGCCATTAAACTGGTTTTAAGGGCAGAGATGACCTGCATTTCCGGTAACTACCATCCCTTAGTTTACAACTGGTACACTGCTGGAGGGTTGGACTTTCTGGATTTGGCTTCTTCCCCGTGCTATTACTCCCCTCCTTTTCCCCCAAATCACCTGACTTCCCTGAAAACTCTGTAACACCCCCTTTGGCCGAAGAAGAGCATTAGGCAATCGGTGAAATCCCCCATTCCTCCCTTCTCCCCCTGGAGCCATGGATAGAGGCTCGCGGGCTTGGGAGGAGGATGCAGTTCTCGTTTCGGGGGCAGAGGGCGCGCCAACATCAAGCCTGAGTTCCCTCTCCCCGTGCCATGGTCCCCCAGCCCCCTCTGCTCAGGCATGCACACAGGGGAGAGGATCATCTGAGCAGAACCAGGACAGGGAAGGCGGCCGGAGGACCCTGCAGGGGAGCGTGCTGTTCTCCTGGGAGCCGGCAGGGCCGCGCAGGAGGCCCACTGGCAGGCGAGAGGGGACTGACCCACTTGCTCCCATCAGCGTCTGAAGGTAAAAAGCTTAAAAACGAAAAGCAGAGCTTCGATGGAGGAAGAAAGAAACACAGAAAACCCCATGTAGGAAGGCTGGGGGCAAAGAAGGAGGGCTGGAACGAACAGAATAAAAAGAGGGCAGACTATGGACCACCTATTTCTCGTAGGCTGACCCCACCCATCTCCACATCACCCCACTCCTTACTACCGTTTTCAGGGTTAAAAACTTTTTTTTTGCCGAGACTTTTCCAGGAACTGTGGAAAGATAACTTGCTTTTTCAGTAAAGGTAAACAAATCCTGGTAAATTAGTGTAGAAATTTGGGGGAATACCTTTTCTTTCCTTTTATGTTTCCTGCCATCCAGCTGCATCCCTCTACCCCTTCCCCACCCAACCCTTTCTCTGTGGGACGCAGCACTTCCTTGGTCAGAGCACTTCTCCCAAGGTTGCTGCCTTCCCAGTGGAAGAAGCGTGCTCCTCCGCCAGAGGCCACTGGGAGCACCAGCAGGAGTGCATGCGGTAATAGAGGTGGCAAGGGAGCTGGCTGGAAGGGGTAAGGGCAGTCACTGCAAAAGAGGAGGGAGCTCTGTCCTAGAGCTGGTAAGGATGGGCAAAGACGCTTGAGAACCTGGGTGGCAATGGAGAAGTCGTTCTGGACGGAAGGAGGGCAGAGGAAGAAGAAAACTGGGAGAAAGTCCTCATTCCCTTGGAGAAAAACTGGGGAGAGGTCCAGAAAAGCAATGGGAGAAGGACACGATTTAGTGATAGTCTAGAAAATGAAGTAAGGCCAGGGAGGGCATGAGAGGACGGGTGCCATGGGGTGACGATGGGGGGCATGGTTCTCCTTGACATGCGTGTTATTCTTATGAAAGACCCCAGGTGACCCCTCACTACCAAAACAGGGCCCTGTGTTTGTCAGAAAAATACGGCCAGGGCGGCCACCACCTTAGCTCCAAAGTCCAGAGGTGCAGTGAGCCAGGACCAAGAGACGTGCTGCCCACCAGGGATGGACACATTGCCAGAGATGTGGTAAGACATCAAGGCCCTACCGAGATGGACACGGACTCCATTCCCTCCATCTTCCTGAGAAAACTTCTCAGATCGGCAGTCTGGTTTGGCCTAGGACTTCTTGCTGTATTCTCCCCCGCGGCCTGCTGACTGCCCTTCTCCTCCTTTCCCCTCCCTTCTCTCGGTTACAAAAGCTGGAATTCTGCTCTAGGTTGCTGGTACCTGCGTCACCCGCCTCTCTGTGCCTTTGTTTTTCAGGTGCATCGTCCTGTTTTCCCTTTTGGCATGGGTTTCTGCTGAACCTACCATGTATGGGGAGATCCTGTCCCCTAACTATCCGCAGGCATATCCCAATGAGTTAGAGAAATCTTGGGACATAGAAGTTCCAGAAGGGTACGGGATTCACCTCTATTTCACCCATCTGGACATAGAACTGTCAGAGAACTGCGCGTATGACTCAGTGAAGGTACATTATCAGCGGATAAAGATTAGAGAAGGGGGGCAGATGTGGCTCAAATGGTTGGGCGTCCGTCTGCCATATGGAGGGACCTGGGTTCGATCCCCGGGACCTCCCGGTAAAATAAAAAAAATATATATAGAAGGCACATGGGCTGCCAGGCTCTGTGTGCCGGTGAGCCACCAGGCTCCCCGGGAGCCATGCAGCAAGATGATGACCTAACAGGAGAGAGATGCAGGGGAGAGTCAAGACGAGATGCTCTGAAAGCTCCAAAACCAGGAACCGAGGTGGCACAGGTGACAGAACACCTCTCTCCTACCTCAGAGGTCTTCAGGATCGAATCCTGGTGAAGACTGGGGGAGAAGGATGAGAAGAAATGGCAGGAAACAGACACAGAATTGCCCAGCGGATGGACACAAAATAGCAAATGGGGAAGGGGGGGTTTAAAATGGATAAAGTAAATAAATAAAACTTTAAAAAATAAAAATAAAAAAATAAAGATTAGAGAAGACCAGGGCTGGGGTGGTGGGTGAGAGGGATGGAGAGTGGAGTGCCACAGGTGTGCAGTGACTTTAGTTGGACCATCCTAGGGTGGTAAATGTTGTTCTTCTCTCTCCATCCCCTTCTCTTTAATCTCCATACCCTTTCCTACTTTTTGACTCTTCTCTTAGATAATGTCGGGAGACCTTGAAGAAGGGATACTCTGTGGACAGAGGGCCAGCAAGAATCCTGACTCCCCAATTGTGGAAGAGTTTCAAGTCCCATACAACAAACTCCAGGTGATCTTCAAGTCGGACTTCTCCAATGAAGAGCGTTTCACTGGCTTTGCAGCATACTATGTTGCCATAGGTACATATCATGCTCTGCTATGCCTTATTGATCCAGCTAAAGGGTTAAAAGCAGGAAAAAAATCATGAGCAGTGCAATGAATGAGGATATGTTTACAACTCTTACAAAGTGTGTTTTTGGCTTAGGTCCCTCTGTGAATTGCCTTTGTGAAATTCAAACACATGAGCATGTCTTAGTGGCAATGGTGATAATAGTCATAATAGATAATAAATAGTCATTTATGGAGAACCACTAGGTCCTGTGCACTGTAATAGGAATTTTACCTGTGTTAACACAATCTTCACTTCAACCCTTCAAGGGAGGCATAATTATTGACAAACATGAAAGGATACGGAAAGTGAAGACCAGGAAACTTAAATAACTTGCCAAGAATCTCACAGGAAGTATATGGTATTCAAACCCATTCAATATATAGCATCAAACTTCAAATTCTGTGTCCTTCTATACCTATCTCTAGGTTAAAATGAAGTTAGAACAGCTCGTAAAGCCCAACCATTGTTTAGATTTGACAGAAGTGTCAACATCATACAAAGTAATAAATGTACAAAATTTTCCTCCCTGCAGAAGACATCACCGTCATGGTGAGCCTGCAAGGTATTGCCTCTGGCGCTGGAACACTGTATGAGGAAGGTCAAGGATAGGGTGTTGAGAGCTCCCTTAGAGATGTGCAAGGACACAACTCTGGAATCTTACTCTGTAGGAGTAATGTAGAATAATACCATCCTGAAATGTGGTTCCTTGAAGGGCTTTAAGCAACAGGCCTTTCCTTTTCTTTGACCTTTATAGTTTTGGGTTTAACCTCATTCTTCCTTCTAGGTCTTTGTCCCCAACCTCAGTCTTTCTCTACCCTTTCAGATATAAATGAGTGCACAGAGTTTGCAGATGCCCCTTGCAGCCACTTCTGCAACAACTTTATTGGTGGCTACTTCTGCTCCTGCCCCCCAGAATACTTCCTTCATGACGATATGAGGAATTGTGGAGGTGAGCTTGGTATCAAGAGGGGAGCATATTCCCTGGGATTTGGGATGGTTTGTGTCCATAGTGATGGCTTTGTCCATGCCTCCATTTTGATTTTTGACTCTAGCTTTGATTTGATCTCTGTCCTGAGTTATCCATATGCTGGGTGGGGGGTGGGGTGGGGAAGCCAGAGGAAAAGGGGGAGACAAGGCTACAGGATAAAGTTAGATAATTAGGGAAGAGAAATAGATGCTTGTGAGGAGTCTGCCTGGGCTGTTCATAGCCATGAAAGGCTCTATCGTAAGCAAAGTGATGAAAACCCAGTAGGCACTGGATATCTCTACTGATCCCTATTCCGTGTGTAATTGCTGCATATGGGGTCCAGTCAGGGCATGGATCCCAGGCTTGTTTGAATGAAGCACTGTCAGTTCATGAGAGAAGGAATCATAGAAGAGGGCAGGAACGCCTTTGCTTGATCCTGTGTTTGATTTCCTCCTTTCTTTTTCTCCCTTAGTCAATTGCAGTGGAGATGTATTCACTACACTGACTGGGGAGATCGCAAGTCCCAATTATCCTGATCCGTACCCAGAGAACTCAAGGTGTGAATACCAGATCCTGTTGGAGGAGGGGTTCCAAGTGGTGGTGACCATGCGGAGAGAAGATTTTGATGTGGAACCAGTCGATTCTTCTGGGAATTGCCCTGACAGTTTAGTTGTGCGTGCTGGATGATTCATTTTTACCCCTAACTCACATAAAGAGATTTGTCCTTGAAGACAAAATTATCTTTCCTTCTGTTCCTTATTTCCTTTTTGTTCCTTCTCCCTATTTTATATTACATTTATTACCTTCCTTACTTTTATTCCCCCCACCACCTTTTTCCTGTAGTTCTCTCTCTTCTGATTTCATCATTTTGTTTCCTTCTAGTTTGTGGCAGGAGATCAGCAATTTGGTCCTTACTGTGGTAATGGATTCCCTGGGCCACTAAACATTGAAACCAAGAGTAATGCTCTTGATATCATCTTCCAAACTGACCAAACAGGGCAAAAAAAGGGCTGGAAACTTCGTTACCGTGGAGATCGTGAGTATCCTAGAAGTTGCTCTGTGGTTGGTGGCACAAAAGTTCCTGGACAATATAGAATCAAAACACGTAGAATGTTGTATGGAAAGGAATCCTGAGACACCCCATGTCCTCAGGAAGACCTAAACCTGTCAATAGTTACTAGAAATACCTCAACCTCTAGAAATCCTTCAACTAGACTTGAAAACATAGGCAACTTGGGGATGGTTAGTTAGTAATGCCATATTATTTTAACATATTCTATATTGGAATGTTAGGCCTGAGGTCTGAGTACAATTGAAAGATTTTTGAAAGTGTGAGAATGATGTAAATAGAATAGAGATTCCCCAGCTACTTGGTAATTTTTTTTTTTTTCCAACTTCTATCCTCTCCAAGCAATCCCCTGTCCTAAAGAAGTCACGGCCAGTTCTGTTTGGGAGCCTGAGAGGGCAAAATATGTGTTTAAGGATGTGGTGAAGATAATCTGTCTGGATGGGTTTGAAGTTGTGGAGGTAAAGTTCCTTTTTAGGGCTTCTCCTTAATCCCTGACCCCAGGTGATGATGAGCATGGATTGTGCAATTATTTACTTCATGTCCTTGTTTGAGCAAAGTATAACACCTTCTCAATAAGCAGAACAGCTCAGGATCTTTAGTCCTTCCTTGTGAGTCAAGGGCCTCCTTGGACACCTTGGAATTCTTCTTCTGCCTTCAGTCTTCCTGGGAAAGGGGAGTTGTCTTTCAGCCTCAACTCCTGGGTGCTTTGGGACATTCTACTAAAATGTCCCCCAGCTTTCTTCCTTATTGATCCAAGGCCAGAGATAGATTCCATTTTCAGTTTTGATTTCCTCTATAAGTTATGCTTCTCATTTTAAGTTAATGGTGATGCCTATTATTCTCCAGGGAAGTGTTGGCTCAACATATTTCTACTCTACTTGTCAAAGCAATGGAAAATGGAGTAATTCCAAACTGAAATGTGAACGTACGTATCTCTTCAGAGTGGGGACTTTTTTTTTCCTTTCTTTCAAAGATAATTGAAAGCTCACACCTAAATTCAAATGTATGGTTTCCTCTTAGGCTTATGAAAGAGTAGATTGGGTTTCCAAAGGGAAGCCAGTCATGGAGGCTTCTCTAGTCCCAGCCCTGATCTTGTCCATGACTAGCCAGACTTGTAGATTTTTTCCAAAGAGAGGTGGGCGGTGGAATGGTAGAGTTAATAGCCCCATGTGGTGCATTCCTGACTTCTGCAGGGGTCTTCACAAACCACTGAGAACCAGATTCCTCCTTGTAGCCTTCTAGTGACCATCAGAACTGGCAGGTCTCATGGGGGCTGGGGAGTTGAGCGATACCAGTTGGAGGGCCTGGCCACAGAGAGGATGGTGTGGGGAGATTCATCCCAGGTGTGCTTATGGATGTGGCTCAGGGAAAGAGGAGGAATGTGGCTGGCATGGTGGAACTGGCCCAGTGACTCTTCCTGGGAGGGACCAGCTGTCCTAACCATCACTCTTATGCCTTCCTTTTCTAGCTGTGGACTGTGGCTCACCTGAACCCATTCAGAATGGCAAAGCTAAAGATCCAGAAAGTACTTTATTTGGTTCTGTCACTTACTACACTTGTGAGGAGCCATATTACTACATGCAGAATGAAGGAAGTGGTAGGTTTCTTTTACTGGCAGAAAGAGTGTTGGAGGGTGATTAGCACAGTCTTCCTGGGCTGGAGAGAGGGTGGAGAGAAATGAAGGTGATGGGACAGGCATCTGTTCATTCTCTTGGCTTAGTCTAAAGATACAGTTTCCATATGGGGTACTCCAGGATAATCCATAGGGAATCTTAGAGATCACCTAGCTCAGCCTCCCAGCTATGGCAGGAATTCTCACTCAGCATCCACTTTATATGGTCATTTGGCTTTTGATGAATTATTTCATATAAAACCCACAGGAACAAAGTTTCCAGCTTCAAGGAACCATACTATGATGCTGGTCTTCTTGATGTATAGGCCTTGGTAGTGCTGGATGAATGGCTAGATGAGACACAAAATGTCCCACTATGGTGCCCCCCCCGGCCCCACACACTTGAAGCACTTTCCATCTTTACCAGAACGCTTTTCCCTTCTGCTTTGGAGAGTCTTCCTTTCCCTCCCTTGGCAAGATGGAGGCCAGAGGGATTGCTTGGGAAATCTTCTCAAGCTTCCTTTCTAGCTGCTTTGATCTGACCCCCTCCTCAAATCCTAGAGGAACAGAGGCTCTGAATGAAAGGAGGGAATGGAAGAGCGAAGACATGGTGGTGATTGTGTCCTGTGTCCCTTGTGCTGTTCCAGGGAAGTATCGCTGTGCCAGCAATGGGAGCTGGGTGAACGAGGAGCTGGGTACAGAGCTGCCGAAATGTGTTCCAGGTAATCGGGGCTCAGGCTCTGGCAGAGAGTGCTGTTCTAGGTGCCAGGGAGGCGGGGCTCACCTCCCGGAAGCAGCTGTAACCTTTGGAAAAAGAGTTAGAAGTTCTGGGCTATCAGAGCCCAGCTCAGTGAGGTGACAGCAACACTGGGGAGCGGGCTGCAGAGCCTTGGGGAATTTCCTCAGGCCAGCTGAAAGGAATGGAAAAGTCAGACAGTGACAGTCAGGGTGTCAGAGTCAGGGCCAGTTTGGGCTGGTAATGTAGGTGCAGTAAGGGATGTAGAATTGTTAAAACAGGGGAGTTAAGAATGAGGTTCAATCCCAGCACCTCAAAACAAAACAAAACAAAACCACTATATGGTGACAAGAGGAGTAGAAGAAATGAGGGGTCGCAGGCAGATCAGAGTTGAGTAGAAGAAGACACTTAGGCAAAGCCAGAATTAAAATGATGATTCCGATGGCAACACCAATGTTATTTAGTACTAGGGACTGAGCTAATTCCTTGCAACAGCCCTGTGAGATAGATGTTGTTAGTCCCACTTCACAGATGAGTGAATTGAGTGCAAGCTCAGAGCCAGGCTTTGAACTCTGGTCTGTCTGAGTCCAAAGCCTATTATACTTAATTCAGAGTTCATTCAGGCTGACCAGTGAGTGAGGATTTAGATAAGCCACCTTAATCTGAAATAAAATTCAGTTATACTGGGTCATGGCAAAGGGACCATGCCTGGAACCAATGGGATAGAGAGAGCAAAAGGAGACAAGGGACCCCTCTCTTTACCTTCACTTCTTGGGCTGACCTGTGGATTAGGAGGAGGGACTCAGCGTTTAGGACTTCAGTAAAGAAGGTGAAAGAGGCTTTGATCTGGGCATCAGAAGAAGGTAGATGGCTTGACTTCTCCACCATTTATGGGAGGAAAGGACTTCCAGAGACTATTTTTCCATCACTGGCCTTACGTGCTGAGCCTAGGAATGAAGTGTGCCTCTGCAGAGCCTGTGAGTCAAGCTGTCACTAGCATGAGGCACTAGTAATTCATGCATTGCCCGAGTTTAGTCTCTCCTGTGAGCTTTCATGCGGCACTGGCCAAAGTGTGATGTTTGGTCCTTAGGTAAGGTCAGGATAAGTCAGGTACTGAGATAGTTGACCAAACACAGGGCTGGCTATATTGTGCAAGAGAACTCCGCAGCCCTTGCAGGTAAAAGTATCTGAGTGATTTGAGGATTTGCAGGAGGCCAGCATCTATTTCCTGCTCCCTTCCCACCTTGTTCTTGTTCTTTCCTAGTCTGTGGAGTCCCCAGTGAGCCCTTTATTGGAAAGCAGAGGATATTTGGAGGATCAGAAGCAAATATTCAAAGTTTCCCCTGGCAAGTCTTCTTTACAAGCCCAAGAGCTGGTGGGGCACTCATTGATGAGTATTGGGTGCTGACAGCTGCCCATGTCGTGGAGGTAAACCAAGACCCCACAATGTATGTTGGGTCCAGCTTAGTGCGTACCTCAGCTCTAACAAATGCCCAGATGCTCACTACTGAGCGCGTGTTTATTCATCCAGGTTGGAAAATCCTGGAAGACCCAAACAAACGAAAGAATTTTGACAATGACATTGCGCTGGTGCGGCTGAAAGACCCAGTGAAAATGGGACCCAAAGTCTCCCCCATTTGCCTCCCAGGCACGACCCCAGCATATAACCCCTCAGAGGGAGACCTGGGAATGATCTCAGGCTGGGGTCGAACAGAGAAAAAAGATCATGTTTACAAACTCATGGGGGCAAGGTTACCCATAGCCTCCTTAGCAAAGTGCCAGCAGGTGAAACCAAAAAATTCCCAAGTGCATACAAATACCTTCGTTTTCACTGAGAACATGATCTGTGCTGGGGGAGAGAAAGGGATTGATAGCTGTGATGGGGACAGTGGTGGGGCCCTTGCTCTACAGGACCCTAATGAGGAGAACCCCAAATTTTATGTAGCTGGCCTGGTGTCCTGGGGTCCCCAGTGTGGGACCTATGGGATCTACACGCGGGTGAAGAACTACATTGACTGGATAATGAAGACTATGCAGGAAAACAGTACCCCCAGCAAGGAATGATCTAGACGTGTACAACTAGCCTCTCCAAGGGCCAATACCAGTCTCCTCAGTTCCTTACAGTGTTTCCACTATTTCACCATGACTTCTTGGAGAGAAGACATGGGAGTATGATTTAAATAGAACTTGATTGTTGGGATTCCTGGATGGAGGTAGCATTTGATCATGGCATTGGGTTGGTCATTCTGGAGGTCTGAATCTGTGGGGTCCTTTCCCCTGAATTCCTTCTGGATAACTACATGGGAAGGGCACACCTGTCTTGCACTGTTCCACAGGGAATCTCCTTTCCTAGTTGGTTGCCTGCTTGTACAGTTCTGACTCTGAAATTTTCTGTTGGAGTTGGCTTGTTTTTTTTTTTTTTTCCCTGCATCACCTGTTCACAAGTCCATTTACTTTGTCACTCTCAGTTTCCACTATCTAGTTACAATAAAGCATGTTTATAACCCACTTCTGGCTGACTCACCTTATTCCACATCAGAAACTCGGAGTGGGATGGAGGGCTGCTGTATCATGGAAATTCAAGCATCTGGCAGCTAATCTTTGTCTTGAAAACAGGAAATCAGCTTTTCATCTCTCTTCCAATCAAATTTTTTTTCCCTCTCTTCTTGTATCCTTATTTCTTCCAACTGAAATTTACTGAAAGGAAGGGATCTAAATATTGTGGATTGGTGTGAACATTGTGGCACAAGGCACAATATTCTGCTTTTGAAACTCCCTAAACATACATGAATCTCATTCAGATAATCCACATAACACAGACTTTGACGGCTTAGGATCTACTTTACGTAAAAGTTAATTGTCTTTTAGTACTAGTTTGTATAGATGCAGAATTAGGACAATAATAATAAAATAAAAAAAGCAAAAGGAATTCAGCATGTTCTCACCTGCTTCTTGGTGGTTTTGGTCAATTTGTCAGTCAGGCACCAATGTCTTGCCTGGATTGAACTCTATACTAAGATGTTATAGCTGAGAGTCCCAGTGAGGAGGGACCCAAGGACCATCCCTTCTATTTTCTAGGGGAAAGAAATTAAAAAAAAAAAAAAAAAAAAAAAAAAACCATAAAAAAAACAAACTCTTCCTCCCAAAAAATGATTGGTGATGAAAATCAGTCACAGAGTAGAGACCAGCATTTTTAAATCTGAGGACAGGACAGCTATCTTAGGGTTGGATGGTGGTTGCCCTACCAGGATGTCTTAGGAAAGCTGAGGACTGAAAGTAAGTGTTCAGGGGGACTCTGGCCTCTTTGATGTGACATGTGGCTCTCAGGAGAACAGTTTTTATCAGAAGCCAAAAGGGTGGATTTGGGACCCATAAAAATGGGCTTTGATATTTCATAGACCAAAGGGCTAAATTCAACAGCTGACCTTAGACTGGAGGCTACACACAGGGCAAAGTAATGAGAAGAGGATCTGAAGAGCCAAAGGGAAATGACAATAGGGAGCTTCTGGAAGGACTGCATCCAGTCAACTGAGCAGCATCAAGCCATTTGCCTTATTCCTTAACGGCATAACTTGAAAACCTCCCCCACCCTGCCACTTGCTCTGTCACTGCTTGTGCTCTTGAATTGATAGTGTGTCCCAGACTACGGTGTTTAGTGTGGGAGAAGGATTCCTCTAGAGAAAAGAAAGTATTGGAGATATATTTCTATCTATCTATCTATCTAGATAGATATATATACCTCATAAAATTTGCCATTTTAACAGTTTTAAGTGTAAAATTCAATGGCATTAATTAAATTTACAATGTTGTGCTATTTCAATACCATCCATTACTGAAACTTTGTTATCAACTAAAGCAGAAACTCTGTATCCATTAAGGAATAACTCCCTGTTTTCCCTCCCCTCAGCCTCTGGTAATCCCTAATCTACTTCCTGTCTCTATGAATTTTCTTATACTAGATGTTTCACATAAGTGGGATCATACAATATTTGTCCTTTTATGTGTGGCTTATTTCACTTGGCATTATGCTTTCAAAAGTCATCCAGCTGTAGCATGTATCAGAACTTCCCTCCTTCTATGACTGAATAATATTTCCTTGGATGTATATACTGCATTTTTATTCATGCAGCTGTTGATTGACACTTGCAAGGTTTCCACCTTTTGGCTATTGTGAATAATGCTGCTGTTGAACACTGGGGTGCAAGTATCTATTTGATCCCCTGCTTTCAATTATTTTGGGTATATACCTAAAAGTGTTATTGCTGGGTCTTACGGTAATTCTATATTTTTTAAGGAACAGCCAAATGGTTCCACAGTGGTTGCACCATTTTCCATTACTAGCAACAATGAGGCAGGCTAGTTTAGGGAATGAAAAGAGGAATCCTGAACCCGGCAGAAAACCAGGGCTGTGAAACACGTGGTCATGGGAGGCCTCCCTGAGGGAAGGACGCCACAAAACAGCTGCTGGAAGAACCTCTCGAGAATTCCCCATTTGGAACGGGATTTCGTCTTGGAGCAATGGAAAGCCCCAGATAGTCTCAAGGGGCCTTGCCATTGGGCCCCTTGGGGGAATTGACAGGTGGGGTAACCAATCCAAACAGCAGACAGCTGGGACTCCTCCCCTGAACATTAACAAGGGGCAGGGTAATCAATGATTAAAAAAGTCAGCGCAGAAACTAAGTTGACCCTTTTGCCCCCTGTTATCCCCTTTCTCTGCCTGCCTGGGCCAGCATGCAAGTATACCTGGGGATTTGTAATCTGTAATGGGGACTTGTAATCTGTAAATCAGCCTTTTCCGGCTCTTTTTCTCCCTCTCAGCCTGGACCAGCCTACAATTATACCTGGGACCCATAATCTGTTATTTTCTTTCTCTTCTTCCATTTTCCTTAATAAACTACTGGCCTAACTAAACCAACATGTTCTTTTTTTTTTTTTTTTTTTTTTTTTTAAGATTTTATTTATTTATTCATTTATCCTCCCCTTGCTGCTTGTGCTCGCTGGGTCAGCCAACCACGCTGCGCGGGTGGGCCTGCCCTCACCAGGAGGCCCCGGGAACCAAACCGGGGCCTCCCATATGGTAAACGGGAGCCCTACTGATTGAGCCACAGCCGCTTCCCCCCAACAGGTTCTTAAATTATTTTTTGTGACATAGCCAAGAACCTAGAGAAAACCAGGCAACAGCAGTACATGAGGATTCCAATTAATCCACGTCCTCGCCAACACTTATTTTCCATGTTTACAGTAATAGCCATACTAATGGATGGTTTTGATTTGCATTTCCTCATCACTAGATGTTGAACATCTTTCCATGTGCTAATTGTCCATTTGTATATCTTCTTTGGAGAAGTGTCTGTCTATTCAAGTCCTTGGCTCATTTTTAAATTGGGTTGTTTGGCTTTTTGCTGTAGAATTGTAGGTGTTTTTAATATATCCTGGATATTAAACCCTTATCAGATATATGATTTTCAAATATTTCTCCTATTCTTTTGGTTGCCTTTTTACTTTCTTGATAATGTCTTTGATGCTCAAAAGTTTTAAATTTTGATGAAGTCCAATTTATCTATATTTTCTTTTATTGCTCTTGTTTTTGATGGTATATCTAAGAATGCATCACCAAATGCAAGGTCATGAAGATGTTCCCCTATGTTTTCGTCTAATAAGAGTTTTATAGTTTTAGCTCTTATATTTAGGTCATTGGCCCATTTTGAATTGATTTTAGTATATAGTATGAGGTAGGGATCCAATTTCATTCTTCTGCATGTGGATATACAGCTTTTCTAGCACAATTTTTTGAAGAAATTATTTCTCCATTGAGGGGACTTGACATGGTCAGGTTCTATTTTGAAATTCCACATCTCTTGTTTCACCACAAGGGAATACAAAGGACATGGAAAACCAGGAACTCCCATTAAGGAGCTAGTTCTAACTGGTATATTCTGTCTGACCTCCAAATAGGCTGTTTGCAATCTGTATCTCCCATTATGTTTAGTGTGGAAGCAAATTATTTTTTCTGTCTTTACTGCTTGGGACCGAGTGTGAAATATTTTTGGCGTAGTTCACTCAGGGTTTTAAAATATATATATCTACCTATTCATGGATAAAATGAAAATGAAAGCAAGAAGAACCTAAGGTTTCCAACAGGAAAGAAGAGGGATGGTTAGAATAAAGGTTCACAGAAGCTGGGGACCAAAGAAAAAAGTACCTGAGTCTAGAGGACGGAAAACTCAAGACAAAAGAGAAACAGAATCCTGGGATCACTGGAGGTTAGTGCTGCCAAGCAGTTTGGAAAGGCCTGAGTGGGACTGAAGATCCAGAAGAGAGAATCTAGTCTTCTCATGGAGCCAGGAGAAGTAGTTAGCATGGGAAGCTGGAGAGAGATACCCTGAGAAAGATTTTGGGAAAAAATTAATCCTGTTGGGAAGCAGATGTGGCTCAAGCGATTGCACTCCTGCCTACCACATGGTAGGTCCCTGGTTTGGTTCCCTGAGGAAGACAGCGAGCTGACACGACGGGCAGGTGTGGAAAGCTGACGCAACAAGATAGCACAACCAGAGACACAAGGAGGAAAAATGTAATGAGAGACACAGCAAAGCAGGGAACAGAGGTGGCTCAAGTGATTAGGCAACTCTTTCCTACATTGGAGGTCCTGGGTTCGGTTTTTTGTGCCTCCTAAAAAAAAAAAACAGAAGGAAGACGAACAGACAGCAAGTGCAGGCAATGAGGGGGTGGGGAAAAATAAATAAAATAAAATCTTTTATAAAAATTATTCATGCAGGTTGAACCTAGGTGAACTCTATATCTGCTCTGGAGGTCACTACTTGTGACACAATTTAATGTAGAGATTGTTTTCAGCAATGTACGAGGCTGTCTCAGTTTGTCATAGGCAGCCCTGAGACCTTTCATCTCTCCTTTCCTGGTTCTTGGCAGCTTGCGTTCCCCCCACCCTTTTTTATTTATTTATTTATTTATTTATTTATTTATTTATTTATTTATTTAT